>JUDQ01000505.1:0-21139 GCA_000812075.1 Scedosporium aurantiacum
TTTTTTTATTTTAAAATATTTTCTATTTTAATAAAATTTATTTTAATATTTATTATTTTTTTTAAAAAAATATTTATAAAGTATAATATTTTTTTAAGATTTTAATAGATTTTAATAGAATTTTTTAAAATATTTTTTTATTTTTTAATATTTTTCTAAGTATTTTAATATATATATATATACTTTTAGTCACTTTAGTCACTTTAGTCAGTCACTTGACTAAATTAGTCAGTCTTAGTCAAGACCCCCTGTGATTTAGTCAGTCTTAGTCAAGGGGTTTGACTGACTAAACTGACTAAAATCACCACACTGGTCCGAGCTACGAATAGCTTCAATCTCTCTCACCAATCCAAATCGGAAGCAGGCTGTCTCTCATTCCGCCGGTTCGTCTTTGCAAGTCCATCATACGTGCGGACGCCCATCTCCTGCGCTGTGCAATCACGAAACTCCACCTAACACCTCCAGGCCATATCGTTCGACCTTCTCTAAGATGCACTCGGTTCGTTGGGCGAGTGGCATTGCAAAACATTTATCTCAGAAGCCCCGATACCCGTGCTGAGGGTTTTGGCGTTATGTATGCAGTAGGAACACAGCTAGATCCTGGAGTAAGCCAATTTTCACCGTTCTAGACTTCTAGCACAAGTTCGTTCTTGGGCTTCTGGCTATGTCCAAGAAGAGATGACCTCGGTAGGAGAGGGGCCGATCCCTGTGACTGGCGGGTGCGAACACCACCTGCTCAGCCATCGCACTTGGCGCGCAGCTCAGATTGTGTTTGCATGCTACAGCATACGCATATTAGCTAGCGTTGTAACCATCCGGGAGGACCAGTTTCCCAAAAAAAAATCCAGTGAGACACAGGCTAATCTCCAGCTCAATCGACGATGCATCACAGTCATTTCCAGACAGGTAAACGCTGCCGCAGGGGTTGCCAGGGATCGAGGCCATCCGGCCTGGCATGGAGCCCGACGGCAGATGAGTGGATTTGGTCGAGCGGAGCTCGGCCCAATCTTCAACGAGTTTCGCCAACAAGCGCACCAAGGCGATGCTTTTGACGTGGGGTTCCGGCCTTGACCCTCACCACTACCAGATCTAATTTGGGTCTAGTTTGGGCTGGTGGGAGATAGATGTAAGGCGGAAGCGCGAGAGGCTAGCGACGGCAATCTCCTCGCCCGGATGATGCTTGCAATTTGGGGGGGGGACACTGCTCGGGGCAGCAGTTTCTCAAAACCAGCCTAGATAGAGTTTTTCGAGACGGGCAACTCTTCACCAAAGCCTCTTTAGGATGAACGTTGAGGCAAGTTTGTCCATCCCACGGTCATTGATACTCTTGCAGCCCTTTCAACGCGCTACTTCAACTTCAATCATGCGGTCATGGCTGCGCGGGTTCCTAGAGGGTTGATGGTGATACGACTCGACCCGACTGCCGAGGCCATGGTGGTTGAGCCAGGAGGGGGCCGTTGATTGACTCGTTTACGATTTCCCTCCACCCTTTGAGATGCCTTCGCGTCTTGGGCAGTTCTTGGCTGGGACACCTCACAAAGAGAGAGGCCTTGACACCAAGAACAAGGCCCTGCTCGAGATGACACCGGATGGCTATAAAAGTCCATGAATTTCCTCCCCAAGTTTGACGTCGAAGCATCTCGCGCATCACCAACAACCAACACTCCGCACCAAACACTCCTGAGCTTTGCTTCCAATCCTTGCACTCTTCGCAGATGGACGGCTGGAATGCTGCGGCTACGGCCATCAGATCGACAATACGAATACCATTTGCAGTGAATGTCAAGACCGCAAGTGCAACAACTGCGAGAAGTTCATGTCCGACGTCACCGATTATGATAGGTAAGGACACCGGCCAAACTAGCTAACGATGGGCATATTTTGCGAGTTTTTAAGCCTGGTTTCCCCCCCCCCTCTTCTTGCCAAAGATGGGCTGGAAGCTTTTGTGACCAACAACAGAGTGTTGTATTTGACCTGCCTGAGTGAGCAATGGAGCTTAGGCGGCTGGCGGAGTAGGAGGGCAGAGTGGGAGAGGCCTGTTAGGATGAGAAGGGCGGATAGGAGGGGGATTCGCCAATTTTCACCCCACCTTGGGGACAGCATCTAGCTGCCAAGCCAACTTCAGTGAGGATCAATATTTTGAAATTTTGAATTGTGCTGCCTTCTTTATTCGCTTGTTTGGCGTAAACTACCTGCTTCCTTCAAAACGATACTTAATGAGTCTTCTCATTGGGCTCACTCCACGTAACAACTTCCAAGGTATCCCGAAATCACAAAATACAAGGCTCAATCAAGACGATACTGGTCATTCCCTTTGATTTTCCTTACTTTCATAGCTCATGCTCGTATCAGCTTTTTTTCCCTTTTTTCCGCTTTTCTTGGTTTTCTCCTCTTTGGGGGGTTCCATTTCCCGCTTGTAATTACAAGAAACCCTTCCTAGGGTAAGAAACGCCCTCGACTGCAGCGTTATCCACGAACCAGGTACACCTGTCGCCAGCACCCTCGTTGACCAGCGCGCAAGGAAGATCCCTGGTCTCTTCGAAAATAGCCCCCAGAATCTCCCTCTTGCTGCCGCCAGTCGCCACAAAGGCTACCCTAACAGAGTGCGTCAAAACCGGCATGGTCAGGGTTATCCGCCTCGGAGGGGGCTTGGGCGAATCTTCAATGGGCGCGACCCAGGCAGTGGTTTCCCTCAGGAGAGGGTGTCCGGGGAAGAGAGAGCAGGTGTGGCCATCGGGGCCGCAGCCCAGGAGCAAAAGATCAAAAATGGGAAGCTTCACAGAGTCCCTGCTGGCGAAACTCTTGACAAGAACTTGCTCGTATTGATCCGCGAGCTCCTGGGTATCATCGAGGTGCTGAACATCAATAGGGTGGACAAGTGGCCTTCCTGCAGCATCGGGGATCTTGTCAAGGAACTCCTTCTTCAAAAGGCCGTAGTTGGAGTCTTCGTGATCGAGAGGCACGGCGCGCTCATCGGCAAAGAAGATCTCCCACTTGTCGAAGTGAAGCTCGTCCGTAGGACCGGTCGCGGGAGCCAGCAAAGCTCGCGCAAGAGTGTTGGGGAGAGAACCGCCGGAAACGGCCACCTTGAAGACGCCGTGGCGCGTCAAGCCAGCTTGCTCGCATTGGGCGATATAGGTTCGGAGCGCAGGGGCGAGGGTGTCGACGTCGGGGAACGCACAAAGATTCGCATGCATGCCCATTGTGAAGTTTGTGTAGAGGCTATTCTGCGGGAGAGAGGGGTGGGTGGTGAGACTGAGCGTGAAGTGCTGAGAAGAGATGGAGCCAAGCTCTGTTGTACTTGGGCTAGGCGGATAGCTCAAGATGTCAGAAGGGTATCGAAAACAAAAGGGTGAAGAGAAGCGAAGAGTCGAGGTGGCTTAAATCTTCAAGCTTTGCAATTGAGATTTTCCGTCCGCCTAGAAACTTGGAGGAATTTTGGACAAAGTCGAAGTGGGGGATGTGGGTGGGATTCGTCAATATATGTTGAGGAGTGTGTGTAGGAAGTGGAAAAAAGGGAAAGCAAAGAAAATATTTATTATCGATAACGGAGCTGAGATGGTGGGGGGAGGGGGCAACGAGGAGGCGAGGCGAGGAGGGCAGGAGGGGAGGAGCGTAGGAAAGGGTAGGAGGGGTAAAATCGATATCCCCGGAACGCCTTTTTTTTTCCCTCTCTTTTTCCTTGGGTCCTCGTCCCTGGGTCTCAGATGAGTTTACGTCTTTTAGCTTTTCCGAATGCGATTTCTTCGGTATTCGAAACTGCCGCTGGCCGCCCCGGTTGCTGCCAAGAGTGGGTTTCTCTTGGGGTGAAACGGACTGTTGTGATTTCTAGAACTGAATGGAATTTAAGGCTTGAGAACAAACATTGAACTAATCCGACGGATCCAGTTCAGCGTCAGCAGTGGTCAAACAGCAAATTCATGGAGCAAACTTGCATAGAAAAGGGGAGAAGCTAGAGGAGGTGGAAGTGTCTAGAGAAGGTGCAGAAGTATACGGAGTAATTATACCGAACGACGTCGGTCTGCTTGTACCATTACCAGACCAAGACCCAGAGACACTCAGCACATGCAGGGACTCGGCACTAGGACAGTAACAGTAGGACACTGGGACGGGGGGACCGGTACTCAAGCTCACCCTGATAAAGCAAATTTAATTCATTTGATGTTGGTTGCTGATGCTGACGGATTGCACTTGCCGACTTTGTAGTGCAACGTGTAACTCGGGGTGGGGCAGCCTAGATTGAAGGACCGCGACCGAAGTTGGCCGTCTGAGACTACATACACTAGGGCTTGATCTTAACGCGTCTGAGACACTCGACAAGTTTGGGGATTTTAGGACCAGCTCTGGCACGGTTGGTGATAGGCATGGGCATGTGCATAGGTGGGCATGATGAAGGCGTTCCTGGAATGCCTCAATGCTGAGACCTGGCATGTGCAATGCCACGCGCAGAGATGCAGCTGCACAAGCTGGGCCGCCTCGCCAGGGAGTGTGCGCAGGATGGTTTGACAGGGCAGGTGGCACAAACATACGAAGTAAACAGTACGCGGTGAATTCCTACCTTCAGTGTTTGTGGTTGTCCGCGTCCATCGGTCTTTCTTTCCTTTGGTTGCTTATTTGTTCGTTATTCCTATGAAAATACATCCGATCGGATTGCTCTTCTGGTTGATGTTACTCTTGGCATTCTCGGCGGCTCCACTGTCCTGCTTGCTAATCGACAGTCTGAGTGGGGGTCTAGGGAGGGGAGTTAGACTGCGAGGTAGAACAGATGGAAGGAGCAGTGTACAAAGTACAGCAAGATCAATTGATGTCATCAGTTGTGGTTCGGGTGGATGGTAAACGTGCAACCGGGGATGTCCTTAATTGGTGTCGATGTTGGTGCTGTTGCTCAATGTTACTGCTGGAGTGTTGGAGCATATCTAAAGAATATGGTGATGTGGTTTTCGGTAAATACCATTCCAGATCAGTCCACAAGTCCCAGGCTCAGCGAGTCATTCACATCAAATGCATCAGTGATCACTTCATTTGATCCGTGTCATTTCTTCCCAGCACGCGTATTTGACTCCGTCCACGTCTCAGTCTCTTCCCAAGGCGCCACTAGGAACATGAGCATCATCGAACTTAAGAATGACGTAGACAGTATGAGCATATCCCGATCAAGATAAGGAATGTTGTAGTGGGATGAGCTAAGAGCAGAGGGCAGTCGCGAACCCCCGGTCAGGGTCGTCTAGCTTCTAGCTTGTGACATTAAGTACATCAGTGTACGAAGTAGAACCACTTCGTGTTGGCTACACCCACACTTCATCTCTCCCGTTCCCAGCTGGTCATGGTGCCATGTACTTGTACTCGACATCATCGGATGACGTCGTAGCAAGAGCAGCTTACAAGTATGCAAAGATCAGCGAGTGGATGTTTCCATCAGAGACCCCGCGCTAAATTCTAATCTGAAATTGGAGAAGTGACGATGGATTAAATTTGTTTCACCTCAGGTTTGCCACATTCGTCAGAGGCTCCTTCAATGTTCTTTTTGTAAGTACCCAATCCAGTAAAATTTCTTCCTTCCACAGGAGAGACGAAGCGTCCAGAAAGCATTCGTGGGAAGCACAATGAAACGTGCCGAATTGAATCAACGACGGAGAACAGTGAATCATCACTTCAGAGACAGGCTTTTGGCTTAAACCCGCGGCCTCATTTCTCCCCCTCAGTGTCACAGCACAAGACCAGGGTAAAACCTATTGATGCAACATCAGGGTTGAGGGTCCTCCTCCCAGAGTAATTGCAGCTTCTGCTCTCCCGAATGCTTCCCTATATAGACACATGGGAATTTTGGAAATTCTGGATCCGACCGCCTGGAAAGACCTCCTTACTCTATTTCCCCTCCCCCTTTTTTAACATGCATTTTCTGCATTCCGAAGCTGGGGGTTAACAGGCTGGCGATCTATTCCCCACAAGGGGTCAAGCTTAATGATGTGCAGGCAGCGTCTCACTCTGGAAAATCGGTGCCCCGCCTTCCATCTTAGGATGTTCATGGAGGGGTAGAGGGGTAAATTTTTTTTTTTTTTTGCCCGAATTTTTTTCCCCACGACAGCTCTAGTTTGACTCTCCGCTGCTTGCGCTCGCCCAGCTCGGTAACAACCTCGCTTGATGCCCCATCATCTTGCAGTTCCAAGGTCTCTATTTTTGGGTCTTGATGGAGAGGTTCCATTACATTAATCGATACTGCATTAACCTGATGGCTCTGTCTTGAAGGGGAACATTCAAGTGTAGACTGCCATCCATCTCGTCTCAAACTATGGACCTCTGGCGCAATGATGAAGCCGAATTGGTATATTCGGATCTACTGTCGCGACGCGAAGAGCTGACCGAAAGGCTGGCCGAGGAGCCGTATGATGCCCTGACCTACCTTGAACGCGCGGCTGTCCATCTCAACCTGGATTACCCAGATCTTGCTTCAGGGGATGCTTATCGAGCCTTGCTTCTAACCGACGATGTGTTGGATGATGCCGCCGAGTATCATGAGCAAGCCAGGGAAGCCTTCGAGGGCTACGTCAGTAAGCTCGACGTCTCTGAGGGGACCGGCGCCGAGGAGACACTTGAGAAGATGGCCAAGAGCTGCTCGTTGAGAGCGTATTATCTCCTCTCGACAAGTCTCTATCAAGTTGGATGCTTAAAAAGTGCTTATGACTTTTGCGAGCGGGGACTAGAGATAGGCCCTAAGAACCAAGAACTTGAAACCACAAAGGACCGTATCCTTGAAACCGGACGCCAAAGGCTCAAGCGGGAGGATGTGACTGGTGATGATCTGCCGGATTGGGGTCTTGCTCGCAGAGAGGTCTACCCCTGGAATAACCACGAAGCGGACAGGTATTCCCAGGAAACCTTAGATTTACTCAACTCAAAATTACGCGAAATGGCACCCAAATGCTCAGTCAGGGCTACCGAGCTTCCCGTTCTCACCGAGGAGACGGGGCTAGATGGGGGAGAGAAAACCACGACATGTCTCCAGCTTGGGCTCTTTGCGGATGAAGACATCGCTCCTGGAGAAGCGGTATTAAAAGAATACAGTCTCTTGACGGCAAATAATCGATTCAAAGATTTATTATGCGACGCTTGTGGTGAAGAACTACCTCGGCTCGGAGACAGCAATGGCGAGTCGGTCAACTGCCCCGAATGTTACGACACCGTCTTTTGCAGCTCGTTTTGTTTCGAGCAGGCCCAGGAGAAGTACCATCCCGCGGTATGCGAAAAGGAGGTCGACTCCATCGGCAAGGATCCCAAGCACAAGGAGGCGGACGAGAGGTTACACATGCTACTTCTTGCGCGAGTCCTCGCCATGGCTGCTTGTCAAGAAGTCCATCCCCTTGATATCCTAGAGGTGAAGTATATCTGGGGTGATTTCGTCCCCACTGTCGAAGCTGTCAAGACGGAGCGACAAGTTACTCCCCCCGCCAGCTGGACGCTCCCCTTCAGTTTCGAATACAATGTGAAGATGCCGCTTCATTTCCTCGAAAAGATGGACTACGACATCTACAGCCACCTGTCCGAACACGACGTCTGGGTATTCAACACCCTGTACGCCAAATTCCGCGGCACGGCCTCGGCGAGGAAGAACCCGCGCGATGGCCGCCCCGAAGTGGCCGCAGTCCACCCGTTTTGGTGCCTCGCCAACCACGACTGCGATCCCAACGTGACATGGGAATGGGGAGGCCGCATGACTCTTTGGGCGAGAGAGAAACGCGTCGTCGGGGACTTGCCGGGTGGGATACGGAAGGGCGAGGAGATTTTGAACCATTATTGCGATCTTGGCCTCCCTGCGAAGGACCGGAGGGAATGGATGTTGGGGAGTCTTGGGGGGTTGTGTATGTGTAAACGGTGTCAAGAGGAGGAGGCTAAGGCTGTTTAGATGGAAGGTTCGGGGTAAGGGAGTTGCTTTGAAGAGAGACCGCGTTAGTTCCTAGTTGGATATGAAGAGGAAAGGTGTCCTTCAGGTCCGCTATGTACGAAGTCCATATGGTGCTTTCGAAATCGGACTTTTTAATGCACCTCTTTTACAGTCAAATATTCGAAAGGATCCTCGTCATATTTAGAGAGACGAAGAAAACGAGAGAACCAAAGGTTGATTTGTACTATCATGTCACATCTAACCTTTCCTCGGTGCCTTCTCCATCCCCTTCCCCTTCCTCCTCACACGGATACGGTGCCGGCAAAACACAATGATGCGACGGCCAAGTTGCGCATTTCGTACAAGTATACAGCGTCTTCCCATCTCCACACGCCTCGCAGCTATACTCGTACCTCTCGCCGCCTTCTCTCGTCCGATACACGAACGTGACGTCGGGGCGCGTATTTTCGCGGATCCAGTCCTCGAGAGTGGAACATGGCAGCGCGACGGGTTCGTCGCAGGCGGTTTCGGACTCGGTTGCCGTGCAGGTGGTGCAGGCGCATTCTTCAGGGACGGAGTCGGGGCCGCACGTAGTTGTGGTTCCGGTGATGAGCGGGGGTAGGAGTTGGCGGGGTCGGAGGTGGATTGTAGCTGTGGTTGCTGCTGCTAGGAATAGAGCTGCTATGAGGATGGGGAGCTTCATATTTTATGTTGTCTGGGGTCTGTGAGACCGATGTTGTCGAGGTTAAGGGGAGAGATTTCGGGTTCGACGTGATGTGAGGTGTCAGTGGACACGGAGCCACTGGTTCCGCAGCATACTTATCAAGCCTGCTATAGGAAGATGATCCTAGACTTTACATTTGATGACCTTAGGAGATGACACCAGCTGATGATTGACCACAGATATCACAGATGATTCATCCCCCAGAGCTCCCAGGGTGGTTGGGTATCTCTTCAATTGAACGACTGATCGACCTCATCCTTTTCTCCATTTCCCTTTCCTCTTTCCGTGGCCCCTCTTGATCACTTCGAGTCCCCTAAGTCGCCCAATTGCCTGTGACCAGCCTTCCCCTTGGCTGGAAAGACATTTGGTTGATTTTCATGACCTTGCTCGACTCTGTCAACCTTGCTCAACTCTGTCAAGCCCCTGCACTGATTTGGTTCAGCGGTAGGATCCAAAAAGGCCTTCTTTAGAGGCATGTGCTTCGTAGGCTAATGGCCATGCAGTTGATGAAGTAGTTGGTTTGGTCTGGTCAGCGAGCAAGGAAGCCATCAATGAGAGCTAGTGAGAAAAAAGTGTTAACACGCAATACGAATAAACCATTGAAGTTGGCATTGATGTTCGTCCTTCCCCTCGAGATAGACTTCGTCATCCAGGTCAACAGTTCAAACATTGTTGAATGACAATGACCTAAGCTGGTATTAGAGTTCATCACCAACTACAATTGTAGTGTGTGATGTTAAATCGTCAAATCTGTAGGACGGAAGGCGCCTCTGAGCAAGAGATTATACAAAGTCCTCCTTCCAGTTCCGCAACAAGAAGCAGAAAACAGAAAACGTCTTGGAACCTGCCAACTTCTACCAATTCTCTCCAGACAACCGAGAAACTTCTTCCCTCTACCCATCACCACCATCCAAACTTCACTTCGTCGCTCAATTCAACTTAACGCCTTTTGTCAGATAACGCCCTTTGTCCTGCTACTACTTCACTGTCACCATCATGGCGCCTACTCGGTCATTTCATATTACGCCCCATCCTGAGGTTGACGCCCTCAGTGATGATTCCCTCGGTGATGATTTCCCGTCTGTGGCCTCTGATGTTAGCGCATATAGGGACGTTCAAGCGGAGTCGAAGGCTGTCTTGGACGCATACCGAGCGGCGCACGACGAGGAGGAAGACGACACTCCAGCCTTCTTCGATGTCGTCCTTGGCAATCTCCCCAAGGAAGGTCAAATAACTATGATGAGAGAACTTATACAGTTCAAGAGCAACTTCGAAGCAATCCGGCGGCTGAGACGATTTTTCACGGATGCGGTGCTCAGTGCTAGTATGTTGCGACCTACCTGACTGATGTAGTCATTTAACAGTTGTAATTTCATACTAAAATACCATCTTGCGCCTATCTGGCAGTGAAGTATAGTGGGAATTGCGAGTTGGACATCTCGCCATCGCCACACGAAGACGCGGTCCCTGGTATTGAAGAGCTAAAGGTGCTGAAAGAGCAATGCCTTCGTCGAGACCGATTCCGGTGCGTCCTCACTGGAGGCATCGATATCACATCAGCGGCGGAAGGACATACAACCGCCGACGGCCATCTTGCCATGGAAACAGAGTGCTCGCACATTATCCCGTTTGGACTTAGAAAGTTCAACGAAGATAACGGAATCGAGGTATTTATATCCCGACCCTTGACTCCCGCCTCGACTGATATAGCGGAAATTGACTTTCATCGCCATCTTAGGTGGCTTGGATATCCACTGTATGGTGGGCGCTATATAGATACTTTCCTAAGCTGAGAGGTGCCATCGGGCCAGAAAGCGTGAATCAGCCCGAGAATGCGACGACACTGAATCTCGATATGGACCGTAATTTCAGAAAATACCGCTTCGCATTTCAGCCATCTGTGAGTCCATCCTGTGTCAGATTGTCTCTCTATCTCGCCACCAATACAACCTCTAACTTTGATTTCTTCACGAGATAGTTTGCTACTCGCAATCGATACCACGTACGCCAATTTCTCAACTGTAACGTCAGCATCGGCATTCCCTCGATTCACACCTTTACATCTGCGGACGATAGTATTGCGTTGCCCTCGGAAGATTTTCTACGAGTCCATCACTCAATCGCAAAGATGCTTCATGTAAGTGGAATTGGGGCTCGGATAGAAGCGAGCCGGAATGAAGAATTCCGGGATCGAATGCCCAGGGGTGCAGCGCCTGATGGCCCAACAAAATTTATCCGTCCTTATTGAGAAAAGGCTTCTGATAAACATTTAGGAGCTCGGGCTCGGATATAAGTGACAAACGTCCACCGAGTTTTGGGACAAAGAGGAATCAGAAGACTATGAAGTGGTGTTCCCGAGGGAGGGAAACATGCAATTTTGATAGAGGGCTGTCGTTTGAGTCTCCCCAAGACTCGACTTGTTCTTTTGCTGATACGCGGAAGTGAAATAGAAACGAGCAAGGAATGAATGAGCACTTTCTCCATTGCCCTCTGAAGAAATAAGAAAAAGAAAAGAAGGAACGCTAGGTCAACTTCCTCATTCATCAAATGCCCAGTATAAAACACATGCTTGATGCCAATAGATGCCCCATCCATCCCCGAACAGTATCCGTGACCAACCTTCATCCTCATAACGGACAAGTTGTTTATTTCATCAGGAAGAAATGCCCATAATATAATTCGTCGTAACGAACCCTAGGACTCCCACACTCAGGCTATGACTAGACACGATTCCCCGCACTCGGCGGTGCTTGGCCGTGCGTTCCGCTAAAGTTGTTCCATTCGCTGATGTTGGTGTGTCTGCGGTGTTTAATCTCGGTGGGCCCGGGACCAGAGCGTTAGGTTAGTACGTCAGGTAGGTGGCGTAGTATGAGTACTTTTGTGCCTTTCAGGACTGCTGCTTGTGGGAGACAGGACGAGATACAAGAAATGGATGATGATTTTTGGTGTTGCGTTTTGCGCCACAGTATTATTCGCCAGGAATAGAGGAAGAGCCAAAAATATGGATGATCGCCGTGGCTTTCTTTCCCATTGCAACGAGAGATCGCCGGCCGAACAGCAATATTTTTAGCATGGCTACTGCTTCGTAGATATACTGTACCTTCGACGCCCTATTCCCATGATCAGCAGCCCTTGCGGCGACAGCACTAGCATATCAGACACGAACTACTCGTTCATCAGATCGCACGCAGCTCCCAGCGGTCGCTGACGATGGACGGTAATGCGAAGAGGGATAAGCAAGGGAAGAGTTGGCAACGCAACTAAATAATGTCTGTTCCGTGGCCAGCAAGCAGGTGGCATGGCAAGCCCTGGAGTTCGCGGCCCTCAGGCAGGCAACGATGGGTTATGTTTACCCTCGTCTGGCTGGCCCGTCATTGCATCCTGTGGGTTGCGCCAATATCGGCCAAGTACGAAGTACGGAAACCCAGGTTCCATCCTTCGTTCTTCTGCGTCCCCTCCCACGACATAATCCTCCAACCTACCAGCATAGTCGGCTCTCTCACACCGTCCACCCTAGCAGAACACGCCATGCTCCCCTTCACCAGCAGCCTCTCGCTCCACGACGTCGCTTCCTGCTGACCTCAAAAAAGGCGACTGGCCCGTAAGGATCCGCAACGCAGGAAAGCCAATCATTGTCTCGGCGGATTGCTGGATTGGTAGGGGGGAGCATAGGAGGCGCAGGTGCACCTTGACAGGCAGCGGGGCTGGTCGTATTGACGTGCTTCTCTCTGTGGAATACTGGGTGGGAAATTGAAGTTGAAATAAGGTTGGTCATTTGGTCCCTTCCATACTTCCATGCCATTTCGCGTACCAAGGCCGCCAAAAAGATGCTCAAGCGCCTTCTTAGGTGTCCATTCTTCCTTCTCTCCGCAGCAAGATTTCAGAAATTCATTGTGAAACCCGGATTTCGTGGGGCGGTTATTTACGCCTAAGGCAACAATTCCAGGAAGGGAGTTTCTGATCACGTTGCATGACTAATATGGAAAAAGTTTCTCGTTGGATGTTGAGCGGGTCGCTCCTGCCATCTGAACTTCAACCACGCCAACTAGTTTTAGTTCTTAGAGTTTTTTCCCTTTTGGGAAAAACTTTTCCCAAAATGGAAATCACCAGACGTTTTGTATGTGACCAGAAAGCGTTTCTATTTTGGTCCCCAGTTTGACCCTGTTTCCATTCTCTCTCGTTTCCACTTAGAGTACCATATTAGACCGCCCGATGTCGCAAGAACTGCTTCTTACGTGGGATATTTGGGTGTTTACAGACGGTAACACTTTGAAGCCGTATTGATCCGTTTGTCATGGCCCACCTTTTCACCTATTACAATGGATGGCATTTCACAGTTCAACGCACTGATCCAGTGATTTCCAGATGCTCCAAACGGCCCATCTTCCAACAATTTCTAAAGTGATCACGAAGTCACCATCACCTTCCACTCTCATCACATAATATGTTCCACTCTCGTCATCCTCACCATGTCGTCAGTCGAAGAACTTCAACGTCAGATAGAACAACTAAAACGTGAAAAGGAGCAGGCACAGGCGCAAGCAGACCAGGAGAGACATGAAAAGGAGCAGGAGAGACGTGAAAAGGAGCAGGCACAGGCGCGAGCAGACCAGGAAAGACGTGAGAAGGAGCAAGCGCAAGGCCTAGCCCGCGAAACAACCCTTGCAGAATACCTACAAGCCTGCCATGAACATGTCTTGTCCAGGGTTGTCCTCATTACTGATGGCTACCTTACCTCAAGGGCTCCCACTACAAACCCTACTGGAAAACATTGTCCAGACATCCTCACTCCATGGGCCGATTTTACCGACGCGCAAGTCGACATTATCAATAAGATATCACAGATGCTTCCTGCAGATGAGCGGCTTTTCGAAAGCATTTCCTCGCTAAAAGCTATTGGCGACCGAGTCCAGGCTCGACCGGTCGAGGGCGAGTCCTCGCTCGTCTTTATTGAGAATAATTGCATCGAGGATCCTGTCCGCATTATTCTGTTTAAACTCAAACACTACCACTCGCGACAGGTTGATCTTGATATTGGTGGTGGGGTATACTTTGCAACAAACGCTAACAATCTCCGAGACCCGACTGATGGCACGAATGTGAAGGAGAAGAATCTCCGGACAGACCAGGTCTGCGTGTATTGAGACGCCAACAATCGAACGGAACTTTCATACGTGATTGAATATAAAGCACCCCACAAGCACCACACGTCGCACTTCGAACAGGGTCTACGAGAGATGGACGTTTTCGACGAAGTTGCCAACAAGCCCACCATACCCACAGGTGAACCAGCTAAACTCAAGCATTATGCAGAGCTTTTATCCACTTCAACGGCACACAGACATACCACCACATGCTGGAAGCCGGGCTAGAATATGGCTATGTGACGAATGGTGATTCGATTGTATTTCTCAAGATTGACTGGGCGAACCCAAAACAGTTATTCTACCATCTTGCGCGGCCTGTACGCGAGGTTGAGGCGAGTGATGATTCTGTCTACAGCAATGCTGTTTGTCAGGTCCTTGCATTCACTGTTCTCGCTCTTCAAACAAGACAGCACAGTAATGACGAGCGTATTGCAGCAACGACGTCGACCAAAAAATGGGCTGTCGATTTCGACTATGTTGTAGATAAAATCATGCAGAACGAGCAGAAGACAGTGAAAGAGGCTAATCCTACAACACCCCCAGAAAAGAAGCACCGCCGTATACCAAGCAACCCTGATTGAGTGCCCACGCCAGTTCAAAAGGTTAAGAGAAAGCCACAGCCACAGCCTGACTTGGGGCAGGACCGAGTTCTTCAACCACATAATAGATGCGGTGATGGCAGCGGGCCTAGTGCTCGGGGGTCGGGTCAAGCGGGTGGTTCTCAAGGAGGTAGTCCCCCCTCGGGATCGGCAACACAAGCCTCGCAAGGTCAAGGCCCGTCATCTGCCCACTCGCCGTGTGGTAATGGCAACAGTGGTAAAAAGCAAGGCGGCAGCAGATCTCAGCAATCCAGGCCATACTGCACATCATCCTGCCTTCTTTCACTAGTGAATGACTGGCCATTGGACACCAAGTGCCCGAACATACTGCTACACACAAAGGCGATGCCTGAGAAGCATGCCGGCAAACAGAAGCACCAGGTCTCGTATGCGGAATGGATGGTTCTGTTCCAGCAGCAGTTATCTCGATCACTGGTGGAGGGTGTTGTGACACTACACCTGGAAGGTGCCTGCGGTGCGTTATTTCAGCTCACGCTACTTGAATATGGCTACACGTTTATCGCCAAGGGTGTGACAGGGGGACGTGTACCTACGCTGCAAAAAGAAGAGGATATCTACCAGAGACTTCAGCCTCTCCAAGGCCGCGGCATCCCCGTATGTCTCGGCGCTGTCGACCTCCGGCCGCTACGTCAAATTCTGTATTATGACATTGACGTGCGCATCATTTACTTCCTCCTTCTGTCTTACGGGGGTACCAAGCTCGACGTGCCTGAAGACCCTCAGACACGCGAGGATATCGTTGACAGTGTCGACAGCATACTCGATCAGATGCATCATCTCGGGGTAGTTCACGCCGACATCCGGTTACCCAATGTGTTGCAGGACACAGCTGGAAATGTTACGATTGTCGATTTCGACCAGGCTTCCGTTTTACCAAAGGCATCCCGCGGCGCCATGAGCGCGATCTCCGCTAATAAGCGGAGGCGACTGTTGGAGGATGACGTGGGTTCGTCGACAACGTCGGGCTGGTCGAGAGAGGCAGCGCTGCATCGGGCTAAGATGCGGGAGGACAAGTCGAATGCCCAGACTCTTTTTACACTAGATATGGGCAGGATGATTGCTTGGCCTTGGGAAAAGAGCCAATGTTGATTCTCAAGGTAGAACTAGCAATATGTCGGATGGATACTTCTTGGCGCACATGCGATATGTTTTGATTGTTCGTTCCTTATGACTCTTGAGCGTCCACTTACATATGCCGTAGCCTATCAATAATTTTTATGATCAATTCCCTATTGAACTCTTGCCGGATAAGATCTTTCTAGGTTACTGAGCTGTTTACTCTCGACCGTCCGTAGTTTCTCCTCCTCTTCTGGCAGTACCCTCCTCCCAATATATTCTGCCGGATCTCCTACGAGTGGTATGTGTTCGCGTACTTTCCCTCGTCCTCGTCTCATCTCGCAAAATGCTAATTGTTGCAGCACCTCCGGATGGTAGTCATCGGCGGGGACGCGGCGGGGAGGCGCTGCTTCGAGCATCGATGCGACGTCGAGGAAGCAGAGAGTGTAGAGATGCGATTTTCACCTTGGTATTTGTGCCGCTGCCAGGAATGCCGTTTTCTGATTCCTGGACACTAAGCCTAAGTACGACTGCGTATGCATTTTGCCCCTGCACGTGGACGAGATTATAATAATGCCCCCCCCTTTACCCGTCTTCTAGGACATGTAAAGATCTCGTGTGAGGGTATGGGTTATTAGGTCTTGAGTGAAAACGACAAGAAGCTGCTCCGATATAGATCCGGATGTGTAGTCGTGATCGGAGCCGGGCGGCGTAGCTCGGCCGAACGGAGTCTCCGACATCAAGGCTGCGGAACTCGGGCTTCGGTCTGGTACCTAAAAGATGGCCGAGGTACCGGAGACCTTTCTTGCTCTTTCGGCCTCGGGATACATCCTAATAACCTCGAATCTTACAAGTCCAGTACCCAAAGCCGTCGGGTTCCAGACACGTAGTATAAACTGAAAAAAATTTCAAATGCTGGAAGGGATCAATGACGGTGACAACCAAGGGCGGTTGGGATAACCTTATCGTCAACATTTATCTTTCGAGTTGTTAACACGGCACGCAAGGTCTAGCTGCTCAGTGGCTCCCAATATTGAATATAGCGAGTGGACACAGGGGTACTCTTGCGTCGTTCTTGAACTCCTTCAAGGACCTGAGGGGATCCCAGCTTATGCAAACTACCTTTTGAGAAGTTCGCAGTTGGATATAGCCTCTGGATTTTTCCCCCCTGTCCCTGGAAGATATTATCTTAAACCTACGATGTACGAAGTAGAGCGAGGCTGTCTTATGACAGTTATCTTCCGGATTCATTACCCTTTTTCTTGTCTCCCCGACGGGAGTGGAGGAGAACTCTTTCAGAGAGTGAGGAGATGCCTGAACAACTCACTCCCACTTGGGAGTTGGAGACTTTGGGAGGGGGGTTGTTTCTCCACGTCCGGCTCTCGGGAAATCCTACCAAGGAAAAAAAGAAAAAAGAAAAAAAGACCCCTGACGAAAGAAATTGGAGATTTCCCACAAACGCACGTTCCAGCAACGCCAAGAGCATCACCCGAGCGAAAAGAGCCCAGGGCACATGCCAAAACGGCGCCGAAAGTTCTTGGCAGGAGCCCGCTAACGAGCTTGTACTTTGGCTTCGTACGTCGTAGGCGGTGCTTTGTTGGTATTAGCGCATGGGCTGGACGTGGAGAAGCGAAGCGAAAGTTTTCTTGAGAAAGCGGGGAATCGAGGGATCCTCGTGGCGAATCGATCGAGGGTCATCTCAATAGTAGATCTGGGAAGCTACTTTTTGGACTAGTACGAAAGTTATCCTAATCTGCGTGAGGGATACTTATGAGTTATGACAGACGGGCGGGGTCCGGAAGTCCGTCTTCTTTTGGCGACTGGAAGGTTGGGCTGCCCCAGGTTCCAAACATGGGCCGGGGGCTGTTAACACGTATGTGTACACTACTTGCACCTGTCCAAGTGAGGTTCCAGGCCTGGACACGGTCTTCACTGTCCGAAATGCTCCAGTCCCAACCAAGCCAGGCCAGCCGGATAGAAGGGCAGAACACACGAGATAACAAACAAGGGCTCATTCCGCATAATATGCGAGCAGGCCACGGCTAGGAAACGCGGTAACACCAGCCGTAAGGCTCGCGCTATCCATTCAGACAGCTCAGATCTGGGAAATTTACCAGACGGGCGGAAATATACGCTCTTGGCAGACAAAGATGTTGCCAATGCGGGCAGGACACGCAGTGGGACGCCCGGACGAAATCCTTCAAGGTAATAAAGACATGGAAGAGGTTCGAACTTGGGAGCAACAAGCAATCCAGAACCCCAAATGCCAAGAACGCTGATGTGGAGAGGAACAATGAAAACGAAAAATAGCGAAGAGGGGGAAAGAGGGGGAAGGGGGTAAAGGAACGAAGAAAAAGAGCCAAGGCTTGTAAGGATGCGGGAGGGACTTGGCTTTTGCGGACAAGATTTTGGCCTTTTTCGGGGGAGATGGTTCCATTTCTCGTGTGTGTGCAAAGTACTCAGCTTCGTAGCGTAGTGTCTGTATACATTGCAAAGTAGAGTAGCGGAGGATAATAATACCCTGCATGGTCTCATGGAGCACTTGGGTGGTTGCGCTCTCGGCGATCACGAAAAAAGCTTGGCTTTTGGGGTTCAATCTTGCTCCAGTCTGCGGTCGAACGGGAATTGCGGCTTACATGGGGTGGAATGGGCATGGACTGGGGATATCTTGCATGTCTCGGCACCGGGTGACGCGTGGCGGAGGAGAAAGCTCCTGCCACTGAGAGAGTGAGAGAGTGAGAGAGGGCGAATGAAGATCAATGATTTGGTCGATGCTGAGGTCTGGCCGGCAGGAATGAGGGGAGCCAAGGCTCTCCAACTTGTAGTACTTCGTAGTATACTGCACTAGTAAACATCGAGAGGTGATAAATAGCCAGCCGTGCAATGGTTCTGGAAACTACTTCGTGCCTTAGTACACTAACTAGTATTTATCAGAATCACCAGTGCCCAGTTTGGCAGTTATGTTGTGGTGTCCTCAACTGTGTCCTCAACTTGTTCTCTGTTGAAGTTCCCTTATTCTGCTGTTCTCCTCGTCTCTCTCGTCTGTCAACGGTCCCTAGAGTTCCGCGGCAGCTGGCAAGGCCAGGCGTAATAACAGACAGCTGCACAAGTCGTCGTCGTTTCTTCTGCAGGTCTCACAGGCCAGACGCAAAGGGCGGGCAGGGCCACGACAGCCACGACGGCCATGACCCACCCCATGCCCGAGGTCGCCATCAAAAAATTTGCTGCTCACAATCCTACTCCCCCCACTTCTTCCCGTCGTTTCGGCGGCGCCTAGACTCGACTGATCGGTTTCGACGCCGTCGAATACAATTGTTACAATTGTATCGAATGTGCGAAACTCGTTGAGAGAGACGGGGTCCAAAAAGTTCTCACGTACTACTTTCTCTTAATAACGTGCCATCAGGTGACAGGGGTTAAATAAGAAGGTCAAACCCACACCCCCCGTCGGCCATCGGATGGGACAATGAACGGGAAACCACGAGAAGGAAAAAAGCTTCACAGCCACGATCAATAGTGCTGGTGTGGGTGATGCCAAGACTCTTCTCAGGAATGCCAAGACTTGGCGGTCTTGGCACTACCCAAGAGGCGACATGAGCCGCTATCAGCACCGGGTACCTTTAGCGAGAGCGGTACCCCGCGATCCGCCGTAGAATGGGTGAAAATGTGCAAAAACGTGCCCTGCCGAAGAAGAACCTTGTGGCAACATGGTACAACGGCTTGTTATAGCTGAAATACCTAACCCGCCAGTGACCAACGCCAAGACTTTGCCAAGACTTTGCCAAGACCCTCATCGAACTGCATCACTTGGGATAAAGGACGCCTTATCCCCAGAAACTTGTCGCATTCCTTCCTCTTTGCTAGAACAGCAACATATGCATCCGACGTCCTCTTGTCTTTGCCGAACGTAACACCACTCGAAATCTTTTTTTTTTCTTTTTCAGATTCGTCGGAGATTCTGCGCAGTTTCGCTGCGTCCACCACCGTGCGCATTCTGAACAGTGGCACTTACAACATCAGGTGCCCCGGTCTTAGTCAGCCACGGTAACTCGTGCTTGACCACACTTGCATTCTCATTATCAAGATCTCAGAGCCGAAAGGATTGTTTGGGAGCTTGAAAGTTGAAGGGGACAGGACCTCGTGGACAACACGTGACTAGAGATTTTCCCGAATTTCAACCACCGCACACCGACACCAGACCTTCGCCGAATCATGTCCACCTCACCCCAAGACCAAGCCGGCCAGGGGTCTTCTGGAAGCAGCTCTTCGCAGAGCAATACGCCAGCTCCTTCTACTGCCACTAGCGGCACTTCTCAGTCATCCTCGTCGCAGCAAGCGACCCCTGCTCAAGATGATAACCTCATCTGCCGGTGGAATGCTTGTAACCAAAAATTCCAGACCGCAGAGGCTCTCTATGTAAGTCGTCAAATCTCACACTTATTCCATCTCTCTTACACAACCCAAAATGACCCATTTCTGACTTGAAACAGGACCACCTCTGTGAGCGCCATGTTGGTCGCAAGAGCACCAACAACCTGAACCTGACCTGCCAGTGGAACCAATGCAGGACAACGACGGTTAAGAGAGATCACATCACCTCTCACATCCGCGTTCATGTGCCCCTAAAGCCTCACAAGTGTGAGTTCTGCGGCAAGTCTTTCAAGAGACCGCAGGATCTCAAGAAGCACGTCAAGGTGAGCGGCCTTCTTCTCCTCCCACTCCCACTTTCCTCCGTAATATTCTCCACATACTCACGCGTGATGTAATTTCAGACTCATGCCGATGATTCTACGCTTGTAAGGTCACCTCAAGACCAGTCCAATGGCCTCAATGTATACAGAAATCAAGGAAGTAAGGGTACGCCTTTTTTTTTTGTCTTGCGATCTGATTTTACGCCATGTTTTTATGAAGCATGTGCCTGCGTCTGCGAATGAGAAAAAGCTAACCCCAACATTCTAGCCCCGTCTAGCTACTATGACCACAATGGCCAGATGAGGGGAAATCCCGCGGCATACCACCACCACCAGCCCACTCATCCCAGCTACTACGGCGCTCCTCAGCCGTCCACCAACTATGGACTGTACTTTAACCAGCAGCCCCTGAGCGGTCCCCGCCACGACTATCTCGGCCACAACGCCGCCGGCGGATTCGACAACCGCAAGCGCCAGATGGAGATGGTCGACAACTTCCTGGGAAGCGCCAAGAGACGACAGGTAGAGCCTAACTCGTATGCCCAGATCAACCAATCGCTCTTGCCGCTCCACGGAATGCTCTCCGTGTCTAACGGACCTCTCGCGCCCACCGGCGGCGATTACATGCCTGGACCGGGTCCTGGAATGCAAGGGCCTGTTGGCGGCGGCGGCGGCGGCGGTCCGGCACCCTCTGGTCCCGGCCCGCTGACACAGAACTACTACCTCCCGCCCATGCCTAATGCCCGCACGCAGAAGGACCTCATCCAGCTTGACCAGATCCTTGAGCAGATGCAAACGACAGTGTACGAGCACGCTAACCAGGCCACGCACGGAATCCACGTCGTCGGAAACAACACCGTCGACCTGCGCAACAGCCCATCTCCCCCCATGACGCACCAGCGTGGAGGAACAGCGGCGGCAGCAGCCGGCACCGCCAGCGAAGGGTACAACACGGGCCTCGCCGTCTCAACAGCACACATGGCCTCGCCCATCACCGCCATCTCCTCCACAGGCACCCCCGC
>JUDQ01000506.1:0-21070 GCA_000812075.1 Scedosporium aurantiacum
AAAAAAAAAAAAAAAAAAAAAAAAAAAAAAAAAAAAAAGAGAGAGAGAGAGAGAATGCGCATCGCGTATTCTGACCTCGGATGGGGTTAGCTCATCCGCAAACCCCTCGGCCAGTCCACCAGTCCACCAGTCCACGGATCCAACGGGGCTTTTTGAGGTTGGCCTGTAATAATACAAAATCGAATTGTAGTCTTGTAGTCAGGACAATGGAAGGAGTCTGACGCGGCCTTCGTCGTGCGAAGTAGACACAGCTACGGGGTACGAGGTATGAGTCTGATCAAGGAGGGAATTCAGGTAACTTCGACCTCTCGATACATGTAACATCCCGCGATATCCTGATGCCTAGGAAAGAGGATTGTTTACTTTGTAGGATCTTAAAAGTGCAGACCAAGATCCGGTCCAAGTACGAAGTACGAAGTACATTCTTACTAGTTTACTAGTATTCCAACCCAACACTCACAATCAACGCGTACAGTCAACACTATAATGCATCGTTCAGCTGTGAGAGTTGTCACCAGCATTGTTGTTGAAGATCGCTCAGGTCATGCGGGGGGTGGGAACGGGATCACCTCGCCTGACCCGGTGCCGAGGGTTGTGGTCGACCGTTCTCCCATTAGCAAAACGAATTTGGTATCTTTGTCGGGGATGAACACTACTCCTACACTACATGCTCCCTTGAGGGATGGATACGGTAACGGAGAGAGGGAATAACCCGAAGACGATGCAATAGATCCAGTGCAGGCGAGAAAATCGTGCGTCTCGTCTTTTGGAGAAAAGAATCAAATAGTTTGCTTTGGAGCAGACGAAACAACATTGAAGTGTACGGACCTCGGACGTTCTCCGTTCCTTGGCCAGGCCAGACCAATAAACGACAGCCCTAGTGCCCATGTCGAATGATTTTGATCCTTTCCATCCAGCGCCTCGGATGTCCCTTGAGTCCAGGAGGGAATCACGAGCGATTATAGGAGAGTACGAGGGAAATATTGTTCGACGCTGCTGCGATTTAGCACGAGGAGCCTTCCTAAACGAGACGATAATGGCTCGTCCTCAGAACACTTGACCAGTCGAGTAGTATCGCCAGGATTTTCTCCAACATCTGCCGACTGAAACTCCCAAGGGTAACCCAGGAAGAGACGGAAGGCACAAAAATGCTAGGAAAAAAAAAAGAAAAAAAAAAAAAAAGGAAAAGAAAAAAAAGGAAAAGAAAAAGGAATGAAAAAAAAATTCCGGTGGCTGGGACTCCCGCTGCATCTGCCCCAGACAGACAGGCAGACAGACAGACAGACAGACGGGACCTAACGAAAGAGGGCAAAGAAAAACAAATTACTAGGACGCGAGGCAGCATCATCGTACTCAGGCCGAGATGTTTAGGTCCACCGTGCTTCATGGCCGCATGAGATGCGGCCAGGTACAAGAGGACAAGATACAATGACATGCTTCGTAGCAATACCATGTGGACAATACTATGGGCCAGACTGCAATTCGTACGCGAACCTGAGTATTCGCCTCACGCACAAGGTACACGGGCAAAGCTTCCCGATTTTCTCGCGCAGAGACCACCGGAGAAGACTGGCTCTGGCTCTGGTATTTCTCTCAACGCGCCTGAACTGGAAGTCGGCCGAGGGAGGGCTCAAGTGCTCTCTTGTTTTGTTTTGTCGGTCAAGGACTCAAGGCAGCGCTGAGCATTATTGACTGTTTTATTCATTTTTTCCCCACCATCTCTGCGCCACTCTGCCTCATCTGCCGCCTATCCTCTAATGGGACGACCTCGGACGCGTAAAGTGGCATCACGACCCCCTGGCGAAGAGTAGGTTCGCGATGGCGATGAGAATCATTGATTGATGGCAATTGAGCCGTCTGGGAAGCCCTGTCCGTGGCTGAGTCTTGCACATTCACTGGACACAGCATGCAGTACAGGGCTTGAGGGGAAAACGGATTGCACCCATCATTGCTTCACGTTTCACTCTTTCTCCATTTACTTCGTACGGGTCGACGGGGCAGAAAGGTAAACTAATCATAATTCGCCCGCATCTGAGATGGCATGGCAGCGATCAATGTGACGAGCGGGGATGGGGTCACCATCCCCTCCTCCAACCCTCTCAGGCTCTCTCCCTCTCGACAACCAACTCGAAAACCAATAGAGGCCTGTGCTCTTCTGCTCTTCGGCAAGTACTGAGAGCTCTTCACACAAATTACAAATTTAGGAAGCCGAGCAATCCTACTGGGCCAGGTCCAGATGCTTTCGGTCTCCCCATGAACACTCTTTTCATACCAATCAGAAATTTAAGGCGGCAGTGGGGGTGAGGACCGAGGGGGAGGGGGGGTTGTTGTCAAAGTTGTTGGAGGAGCTCCATCAATCACTTTGCTCACCCTCTTCGGGGACCTCGTGCTTGATCCGGTGGTCTTGTCATGCGAAGTGACGGGAATATCCTTTCTTGTTACCCACCAGACTCGTGGGGAAGAAGGTAAGGCAGTAAGTCCAGTTAAGTCCCGACCAGTGACGGGAATGGGCAACAATGAAGCTTCATCGGGGAAAGATGTGAGAGGCCCGTTAAGCGGCCACTCCCGAGGCGGCGAACGCGAGCCTATGAAGCTTCTCACACTAGTCTACGTCTCAAACCAGAGAGGAGCCCCAGGATGCTAGATTCTGACTCTCATCGCGTGCCGATATGCGTCGCCCAACTTCCAGACGCACAGAGGTAGTGTACGAAGTAATATCGATCGCATGAACAAGAGGGACCCTAATGACGTGCCGGGACCACGGGTTTCTTCCGAGACGCTGTAAGCTGCTGTCGAGATGCCCTTCCTCCATACCCGACTTCTGCCCAACCCTCTTGGTAACGGGTTCTATTGGTGGTGAATGCCTCACATGGACCTCTTTCCCCCATCCACGACGTTGGCCAGCTGAGACTTGGTGATCAACAAGAATGGTGACAGCAGGTTGATGGACAGGCACGCATTGCATCCACAGAGTTGGGGAGAAGAAGCATGCCATTATTTTTCATTTATTATTATTATTTTTGGTATTATTATTTTCTTATTTTCAATGTTTTTGTCTTCGCTCGCTTTGCCCAAAACCTCGGGTTGTAGCAGTGACTCAATTAGCTCTAGAAAGAGCATGTTCTTCTTCGTACTTCGCAGACGAGACCCTGAAGGATTCAGCCCAGAAATCAATCTCAATCAAACCCCCAATTGCACTCAATGATACTTGGAATCCCCGGAAACTCGTACGGGGACACCCGTAGCCCCCGAGTATTCGGCTGATGTTTCGGGACGAGCCATTCTCCAATTCCCCAATTCCCCCAATTTGGCATTTCCCATACTCTACCCTTCTCCTCGGGAGAGAAAGAAATTGTCTGGAGGAGTAGATCCCTGATCCCTGATCGTACTTTGTATGGACGAAGTACGAAGTATTAGTGATGGATGGCTGCCGAGGACGGGCGGAGGGAGAACAAGGACGTAGGGAAATGGAAGAAATGGAATGAAATTTGAAAAGACCATTGAAATATTTCTTAAAATTAATTCGCTATCAAATGACCCCAAAATAGGTCTCACAGAGTGGGAAACTCGACTCAAGATGAGGCAGTTGCAAGTCGAGATCACACCAACTTCACAATTAGTTTTATTTCTGTAGTATTTTCCATCCGATCCATCGACGTCCTATATCCCATTTCTCATATCCCATCTCCCATATCGGAGCTCCTTGTTTCGAAACAGTCCCTGACTGGACTGGACTTGAGCCCATCTCTCGTGATTTGTACTCGCTACTCGCGCAAATCGGGCAGAATTAATCTCCAGATTCTTTTTTTCCCTTTCTTTCTTTCTTTGCTTTTTCCGTTGCCACCCCGTCGTTGAATCCGAGTTTCCGCCGCCGTCTTTCACTCTTCACCCCCTCTTCCTTGTCCAGAAAACACCGTCCTTCTCAGCTCCGCTCGCCTCATCCTCCAGCTTTTGAAGGCCATCATCCGTCCATCCGTCCATCCTGCCCAACGCCTCACCCGCAGAAAAGAAACATCTAGAGACCCAAAGGGGCGTCTCAATTCACCAACGCCACACCCTGCCTCCGGCACGTCACGCCGTTGACAACAGAATAGCCGGTACTCCTCATCGTAGGATCCCGGGCTTATTCCCCCCCTCCCCATGCCCCCATCGCGGATTCGATGATCTACGGCTTCCGGCGGGGACCCTATGCTGCGGTGCAAGTATGACTCAAAGAGCCTGCCTCAAGTGAAGTTCGCGATTGGCATTTCCCTGTCCCCACCGCCCCGTGTCGCGTATGACATCCGGGTGGACCAGACCGCGTCGGAGAAAGTTCTTGGTAGCGAATAAACCCTACGACGATGCAGCCTAAAACCAAAGCATTTGTTCCTGCTTCCTCTTGGCTCCGCCCTGCAGGTCTCGTCGGGGATGTTCTTGTTCAGACTCCTCCCACGCTGCAGGACTAGAACCACATGCTCCTCCTCATGATCCCACGGTCGTTGCCTTCCTCCGTGTTGCTCGGGAGAAGATGTGGCAGGGAGGGGAATAAGGCGAAACACTTGCAAGAAGGGCGAGGAGGAAAAAAACCCGGAAAAAAAAAAGTGGACGCGTGTTTCGCGGGACCGCTTTCGTGCTGCAAAGAGGCAGGAATCGGAATGGCGGTGAGATGCTAATGCAAGGATGCGCCGTTCCACTTTTTTTTCGCCTTGCTTCTTTTTTTTTTTCGCCTTTCTTTTTTTTTTCCCTTGTGAAATATCGGATCAAGCTATCAATCTTGCATCCGCTCTAGGCCGATTAAACCCATTCTAACCATCAGAAAGAGGCAGGGGTCGGGTGGTAGGAGCAAGGTAAGAAAGGCAAAGACGAAAAAGAAGAAAAAGGGTCTATCCATGTTCTCATACACACCGCTCCGGGAGGCCGTCATCTTCTGATTGGAACAGGATTTCGAACACTGTTTGACTATAACCGGATTCATCTATTTATGGATCGAAGATCGTCTGACTCAAAACAGAACCAAGTGACGCAGGAAGCAGGGAAGCGTCTCCCCCCGTTCCCCAATGCTCCGGGAGCATGCCCGTAGGGTGCATGCAGACACATCGGACTTGGGCCGTGGAAGGAAAGGGAACCCCCCCAAAAACAGGGTCAGCTAAGAACGACCACCTAGCGTGAAGCCCAGAGACAGGGGACGGGCGGTTTGAGGAAAGAAGATCAAGATGGTAATGGTCTTCAAGTGGCGGGATGCTCGATACTCGAACGGTTTTTTCTTTTTCCTAGACACCTCGATAGACGCGTCATGATAATAGACCTATTGATTGCTTTCAACTGCAGAGATTCCACATGATAGAGGCACGTGTTGAGTGAGAGCTCCTTGCCGCATCGGACTTGGGCTTCACAACCAAGAGCAGCGGTGGATGATGTGAAGCTTCACCGCAACTCATAATCGAGTGCGCCCAGTGCAGGCTATGGTGCGTGATGCGTGAAGAAATTGTGGTAGTTGCTCCGGCCACTCCCCACGAACCATTGGAGATGGTCGGAATCGACTGTTTTCCTGTTGCTGGGGTTATTCGTAAATTCCCTCTCCCTCGTGTTTTGTTTCCATCGTTCGAGGTCATCCTACTTCCTACCTCTCTGCTAGGTTTACTCTTTTTTTCCTCTGCCGGTTATCTTTGTCTTTCGACTTCATCCCCTCTTCCCTCTCTCTCACTTGTCCTACCTCCTGCCCCTTAGCGGCTTCCTGCCGCCTGCTCCATACAATGCACTTTGAGTGAAACGATCTATTTCCGTGAACGGCCGATGCCTCCCGGCTCGATAAAGGTGACAAGAAAAGGAGATGAATAGAAAAAAAAGAAAGAAAAAGGCCGAGGCGGACCTTGTGTCACCCCCGGCCTCTCATTCGAACACGAGCGGTGGCTGGCTCCAGTTCTAGTGCCCAACTTGCGCTCACTTCTTCGTACTTCGTAAGCTTCGAGGCTGGTTGTGCCAAGGCTGGCTTAGCAAGTAGACAAAGCATGGCGTAAGAGGCGGCGCGGGAGTAAATGTGCAATGTCTGCCGAAATAGTAAACACAACTCGTTCCTGCCTAAGCTCTAAGCCACGCTCCTCCAGAGGTGATGTCTCTGTGATCCTCGGATGGCGTCCTACGTAACCATAGAGAAGGGCAAAAACGGCTGTCCCTGTTCCAAATGGCGCAAGCAGTGCCACGAGAGCTCGGGAGCTTTTCAGTATCCACGAGCATCTTCGAACTTCCCTAAGCCCATCGATGTACCTAAGGGGCTATACCGAAAGCTGTAAAGTAAAAGGGAAGGGGATGAGGCGAACGTAAGTCCGGACCGCGTGTATCTCAAGACAAGCAAACCCATCTGTCCCAATACAAGAAAAAGGCCATCGTTTCACCGCGTACCCGAGAGGCCCTACCCGATTCTCCTCGTTCTTGTTACGAATGAGTAACGTAATCTCTCGCCTTCTTCGCCCAGAAACCCTAGTAGAAAGCTGTTGAATGACCGTCATGAAACCCCGATGTCCCACCTCGGTTGTCGGGAAACCGGGAGAGGGCATACGAAGCTCTCGCCAGAACATTCTCTAACATGACGCGCCACCTTCCCGTGTATGTGGGGACTCGGTGATGCTGTCACTTAGAAGTTGTCTGAGGAGATAATACTTACTCTCTTTCCTCTCCAACCCCTCACGTGAAACCTCGTACATCCGTATAAGCCGTATTACTTCCAAGGAAAACCACCCGCAAGGCTTGACCCGTAGGCATCGGGTGCCAAGTATGATGTAAATGAAACACTGATAGAAAATAACCTCAGGAAGGAGGGAGAACAATTCTGTATGGGCGCACGGGGTCGTTTTCTCCACCCGCCGTGGCTGTGGCAAGACCTAATACTGCGAAGGATGGACGATCCAGATATACAGGAAAGCCTTGGCTTTCTTCCAAGGAGCAAAAAAGATAGAGTGGTTCATCATCCTTCTCTCCATGTTCTAATTCGTATCTGCGTTTAATATCCCCCGTCCCCCATCCCCTGGCGAGAGTCCCCGGTGGATGAGGTTGACAAGATTCTTTGCGAACGCGGGGAGAAATATTCGATCCTGTCAATAGAGGGACAAGGTTTTCTGTTTGTTTCTCGTGCCCCTCTTTTGTGAAACCCTCCTTTGCCAGGCTTGAGGGATGCCATTCTGGCAATCTCTGAGGACGGCGGGGGAGTTTGATCTGAACAGACGTCGAAGATACCGATGTCGTACGGATCACCGTTTCATTCCAGGATGGTAGACTTTCCACGGCGAACTAGTAAGAAGGCACACATCTCAGCTTCTGCCAGGGCGTCGGTGAGGGCCGTCGCGTTTCAGGTCATCGGGCGAATACATCGTGACGTTCGATTATACCCCCGGACATGGAAGACCTAGTGTTAGGACAGAGTGCAAAATATCGACAGTGGTCTGCCCCAGGTCAGCATCTCGGATCTCATGAAAAGACACCAGGATAGACGGGTCGGCCTCAGAGAGAGACACATCGAAGTAGCTTCGCCCTCCAAATCGCCATCATGACATACCAAAACAGAGCCTGCCGCAGCTTTTCAATCCACAGGTTATTTGCTTTGCGAGAATACATTCACACATAATACCACACATGCACTCATACAACCTCCGCGCCAGACCGGATGAGTCGTCGTTTCAACGGGAACGTATTCGGGACTGAATTCCAATCATACAGCATCTCCAAAACCCCATGCCACTATTACCGTAAATGCAAGGCTCTTGTTGAATGCCTTCCCCATCTCGCTCGACGTATGCAAAAAAGAAAAAAAGAAAAAAGAAAAAAAAAAAAGAGCCTGATGCACCCTCCCTTCCTGGTTCCAGCTAAGAAAACGTTATTTGGGTGTTTTTTTTTTTCTTCTTATTTCTTCTTCTTTCCACTTGCTCCTGTCCCCTCTTTATCGCCAGTACCCAGTGCTCTTTCGTTGATCTTCTTCCCCGATGCCTAGATAAACTTCACCGTTCCTTATATACCGTGGGCCATTACGTTACCGCCATTTCCGTCGTGACTTCCTAGATGGGCCGGCAGAGCTTGGAGTCCCGGGCTAGGGAGCTCCAGCAAGCTGCATAAGGCGCTCACCAGCACGCAGGTTGGCGTACTCGTAGGCCCTAGACTCAGGAGGGAATGTACCATTGGCGGCCCAGAGATCGATGAGGGCCTGCATGGGCTCTAGCTCGTACGGCTTGAGCATATCTAACGCGGTAGCGGTGAGGATAAAATGACTGAAACAGCTGTTGAGTTGCTTCTCAAGATTGAGATGGTAGAAAGGATCGATAAAATGGGCCCAGTAGAGGTGGGCATAGACACGGAACATTTGGCGGAAAATCGTTTGGCAGACCTCGATAAAGGCTTCGGGGAACCCGGATCGCTTGCCAACATAGTCCTTCTCGTTGGGGTTCGATAGCTGCGAGAGGGGTGTAGTGGTGATGGCCGGGTTGTGAGCATATGAAACTCCGGCGGGATCGGTTGGGAAAATGTTGGTGTCATCAATCTTGCCAGAGATCCAACGCTGCATAAGGGTCATATACTCATGAGCAGGCAACTCGACGGGCTCCCGCATGGCATTAAGCCAGGTAAATGAATGATTTCTACATATTTGTGTTAGGAGCAGTTAAAGCGACACATGAAAAGGCGTCTGGAGGAAAAGACTGGCATTGCGGGGATGCAATTTTGCAACTTACGCTCCAGCGGACATTTTGGGGCAAGTCTTCGCGTTACAGATGACAGAGCCGTCGTCTTCCTTCTCGTGAAGAACGCGAACAAAGTTCCAAAGATTTCGATAGTGCTCAACCACTATATTTCTCAATTGTGTGAGTTGCAGCTGCGGGAAGTATGGCATCTCCAGGCTCGCAGAACTCACCTTGGTGGGCAATCCATTCACCCTGTTCAACTGTCTTGGGTCGCGCACTCAACGTCATGAAGTTACCCTTTACGATATGTTTGGCGTAGGCAGGGTTGAGCCAGAGTGGCAAGGGTTTGGGCAGAACATAGGCGCTTAGGGCGTCATCCGTGGAAGACATTATCCCGCTGTTCTCATCCATTCCAATGGTTTGGGCTAGAGAAGGGGAAGTTGGTAAAGGGGGAACACGAGGGGCGAGGTTAGAGGATGAGTGGTTCCCTTGGGGAAGAACAATGGGGGAAGGCAGGTTAGGGGTCGTAGGGCTCCGGTTTTGGCCAGCAGGTCTGCTGCTCGTGCCGCGGAAGCGGGCGTTTCTAGCAGCGATGTATTAGTTCCAGCTCCCAGCAGTGAGACCCAGACTGATGAAAGAGGCAAAGAATATCAGTTGAACAAAAAAAAAAAAAGACAAAAGTATGAGCAATATCCACAAGCAGAATGGTCGGGAGATATGATAGCGAAGTGGCTAGTAGATCTCTGAGAGAGCCACAGCTACGGAAAGAGAAAGGGTCTTGAATCCTGGAGCGATCTTGCCAACAGCAGCATAGCCGCAATCCGGCAACATATTCCGAGAGGTAGGGTAGGATTCAGGGTGCCAGATGCCTCATGGAGTTCAAGCGCGGGGGTATCAGGAGCTCGATGATCGCTCTTTGACGCCTGGGGAGCCGCCTCTCTTAAATGGAGAGGCGTCTTTTCATGAATTCTCTGCTAGGGATAGGGCAGTTGGCGAGGTATTATACGGAAGGGAATTAGGAATCGGTTAGGAAGGGGGGGTGGGCTTGGTTAAGTTAAGTTCCATATAGATCCTATAGATCCGGGAGGCTAAGCTGGAGCTCTACATGATCCTCCTATTATCCCCACTATGTTCAGATCGACCTGAGCTGTGAGGAGACGTACCACAACTAGTGTAGTGAATGCATAAGGCAACGAGGGAAGAAGAAGAAAACAAGGAACAAGAGAAACCTAGGGAGACAGAAAGCGAAGAAAGACTTACATTCCCGAAAATAGGTTAGACATTGTTGGCTAATCCGGGCGATGGATAACGCAGTGAAACGGACGGGTGAAGGAGGGGTCTGAGGGCACGCGACGATGGGCAAGAGGCCAAGATAGGGAATCTGGGGGCGCCTCGACTTTGGGCGCCAAACCTCAGCAAGAGGCAGTGATTGTAATGCGATAAAGTTGCCACGGGCTCTGGACCAGCAGGAAGACGTTTCGGCGATCACACACTCCAGAAGTCGTTGCGTTTCGCTGTTGCTGGACTGATCAACGAAGAAGATCGGCGATTGAGTAGAGTATATGAAGGAATGAGAGGTTGATGCCAGTCGAGGTCTGATAATATTTAGGGAGGCTCCTGAAGACAGACGAAAGGGGGCAAGGAGCGACCTGCCATTTGTTGCCAACAGCCACAGTCTTGGGTTGGGGTCTTTTTTAGGAACATTGATCTTGATTGAACCATTCGAGTTTAGGAATTCAAACTGTCCCCACCGAGGGGTAGTGTGGGGTCTGTGAGCGCGAAGTGTGGTTGGGCGAGGGGTATGAGCTTGGGCATGATGAAACGGCGAGTGGGAGTGGCACTTGTAAACAGCTGACTTCAGCTATCATTATTGATGCGTCTTGGTTTTGTCGCCATTGAATCGCTGCAGATGCCACCAGCCGCCAACCGCTGGAGCTACGCCAAAGCTAAATCTTCCCACCTCACATCTTCAATCAAGCCTTGCGAAGGAGCCTTCTTCAACTTCAACATCTCCAACATCTCCAACATCACCGCCACCTAACTCTCTTACCATCCTTTTTCCTTCATACCCGCGCCAATTCGCCGCGTTTCAGTAGCACCGCGCGGAGATCTACATCCTTCAATCGCCTTTTCACCTCAGAAATAGATAAATTCTCCGACTGCGACGCGCCCCCCATCCGCCATGTCCGATTCTGAGGAGCCTCTTGACCTCGTTGATGAGGGTGACGATCTTTTCGGCGATGAAGACGATGCTGGCGGTTCTCCTCCTGCTCAGGTTTTGAGTGACAAGGACCTTGATTCTGACGCGGAGCGGGCCGACGATGTCGTGGGCTACGGGAGCGACGAGGAAGCTCCGCGCCACCAGGATAAAGTCATTGCTAGCATCCAAGTCTTTAGGCATCGGACGCCCAAGTCCAAAGACGGCACGGTAAGTAGTAAAATAATTTGGCGCTTGTTTACATTTGTGTGGATTCCTTTTTCGCGACACTCGTACTGACACTATCTTGCTCCTAGCTCCAATCTCTCAAGGTCCCAGATTTCATCAAATTCGTTCCGGAACCGTACGAATCCAAATCGTTTGAGCCATCGAGTTGGGATATTGAGAACGCGAAGGCGGGAAGCAAGAAGATAGCCGTCCGATACTATAACGACCCCGAAACCGGAGAGCTGAAAAGCAACGCGATGATGTACAAGTGGAGTGATGGATCCGTCTCCATGACCGTCGGCGACCAGCACTTTGCCATTCAAAATAAGGCGACCGTCCCGCCCCCAAACAAACCCTACAATGAGCTCCAGGACGCCCATTCTTACGCCGCTGCTGCGCATTTGAGCAGCGGCCTCTTCCTAGTCGTAGGACACATCGCTGAAGAGTACACCGTTCGTATCAACAAAGGCCTCGAAGATGATGCTCTCCAACGTCTTGCCATGCGTATGCGAGAAATCAAGGAGAAGGAGGAGGCCAGCAGAATCATCAAGACAACCCACGATCCTGAACTACAACGGCGACTTGCAGAGATGGCGGAGAAGGAGCGCGCCAAAGCTCAACGGCGTCGTGAGAATGCCGCTGCAAGGATGGATGGTGGTTCTCGTTATGGCCGTGGCGGTCTTCAAATCGACGACCTCGAGGGCTCGCGCCGAGCATCTGGAGCTGGAAGGAAGCGCGGTGCGGCGGGCGGAAAGGCCAAGAGACGTCGACCCGAATATGATTCGGATGACGAACGGCCTGCTGGGGCGCGTTACCAGGAAGACTACGACCTGGCAGATGATTTCATTGCCCCTAGTGATGAGGAGGAGGAAGAGGCGGAAGATGATGAGGATGAAGAAGAGGTGCTTGACGATGAAGACGAGGACGAGGAAGATAGGCCTCGGCACAAGAGACAGAAGACGAACGATGTTTCGGAAGAGGAGGATGCTGATGGCGAAGAGGATGATGATATGGCCCCGGCTACTATCAGTGAGCATACTGGTAGGGCGAGGAGGCGTAATATCATTGACGACGATGATGAGTAAAGGGTCCTGGTTTCTGGTTTCTGGTTTCAAACATTCGCATTAAAACAACAAAAATTGCTTAGGGGTTACAGGCGTCTCAGGGTCCAGGGTCGAGTTGGACATGTAAACTATTCTACAAAGGCTAGTCCATACATACATCAATGCATGATAATACACAGTCACATGTCTCATCAGGCGCGCCTCCGTCGTCGATCACGAATTGAAATTACCTTCACAATTCCACTAGCCTCTGGTTTCTATGACGCCAGTGTTCCTATATCGGCTCTCCCCATCGGTTGCCTCTCAAGAGATAGGAAGAGCGTGACTACAATATTGCCTTCTCGTATTGCTCTCCCTCCCCCTCCCTCTCTCCTTCGACAACACAACTACACAGGGCTGTATCGTTCTGTCTTCTCCTAGGGCGCAATCATGACAAATCCATCTCAGCTAAACTCAGCTCCTCTTAACGGTCTACCAGGCCATGGAGTAGTGATAATGCAGGAGGCAAGCCCGATCACCAGCGAAGAAGGCTCTCCTCCTCCAGTGACCAGACAGGAAGTTTCTCCTTTACCGGCGGTCCAGCCCGTAACTTCTCCGCCAGATTCTCCGGCTGCGATAAATCGGGACAGCTCTGTTCTCCCATCGGTCGAGCAGGATGAAGTTGCTCTTTCCTCAGACACCCAATACTCGGTCCCAACTCTCTTATCGATGTGGGCGGACCAACGCCTCTTGTATCGTAAACTCGTCCGACGATCAGCTCTGCAATATTCACATGGTCCTGGATGCGGTAATTTACCCCCACACCTGGCGCGGGTACTGATTCTTTCTCCATACTGCCCAGTGACCTACTACGCGCCGCTGAGCAGCCGCCTTCAAACCTGTATGGGGGCGCAGCCTAGCCAGACACCGACGCTAGGCGCCCTCGAATACATTGATGAGAACTTCCTTGTGGGCTTCAACCTACGACTGAAAACCTCTAGGATCCTTGGCGGGCCACCCGAGGCTATTGTATTGGATCTAGGCAACGACATCATCGTCAGAATCAGTTATAAGTGGGACCTGGAAAAAGAAGTAAATCCCGAGATCCTCAAAGCTAAGCTTCCCCATTTCCCAATGTCATGGTGCGGCGGAGCATTCCAAAGCGGCCTCTTCACCTATGTGTTTTTGTTTTCTGCCCCCGGGAGAAGACTCGATCGCATCGTCTGGCCGTTATGGCCAGCCAAGCACAAGACAGACGAACAGATACAGGTTGAAGCTTTTTTTCGACATATCAAAATTTCGAAAATTGAGTCGGACACGAATAACCGCAGAGGTGCTTCGGAAGAGGAGCTCTTGACAGTGCTCGCCCCTATCGAACAACAGCCATTTGCATGAGTTTAAGTCTTCGGACCGCTATCACGATTTTGGATGGACACAATCCACAGAAAGATGTATGAGATTTGTCGCCAAGTCACGACACACGGAACTCCACGATCCGGAGCACATTCTCCAGCCAGGACGCCAGTGGCCCCAGGAGCTAGTCGATACCTACCTGGCAGAGTTGAGTAGCTATGTGTTATCGACCCTCCACCTCCTCGGATCGATGGTTCGTTTACCTTGCTATATTACTCTGGACACAGCAAGCGACATACGAATTTGGAATCGATATCAGTGGCTTTCTTCCAACCGACAAAAAAAAAAGAACATCGAACAATGACATGCGGTTAGAGAAGGCAACGGCCCATATTACGTTGAAAGGATGAGGATACCCTATGCTGCCATGGAAATTCGCCTCCAGGCCATGGAGGTAGAGGTTTCAATCCGAAGAGTTTCTCCAGAAAACCTTCAATCCGGACTCTCTTGTCTATTGGGTTACGATATGGTGTGTCTTCTCATCCCTGGGGTGGAAAGTAAGATCGTGGAGCAGGACCATCAACGCGGCGTTCTTGGCGAATTCCATCGTGGTAGTGTGAATAGGAGAACAGAACTAGAGAAATAAGTAGAATCGATTCCAAGAGCCACAGCATCCACAATCCCAGCCCTTATCCGACCAATATACTCCTCCCAGGACGACCCATGACCAACTCTCTTCCTATTTACGTAAACAAGAACACAAGCCTCTAGCGATCCCATCTTCTCCGTACCGACCTTGCCTTCACACTTCGCGATGTTAATAATTGATCTAGTGCCGCCGTCACGAACAATAGACTTTGTCGACACGCGATGTAGCTCCCTAGGGGAAGGGTAAACTTTTACGACATGGTTCTCCTTCCCGTATGCACCGATAGATACTCCTTCACTTCTATCCAGACGCTTCTCATCGTCACCACCGAGTTCGAACACGAGACCCTCGACGCAGCATCCAGGTGGCGCGGGAATAATATTGGCCTAGCCTCGCTCGTTGATTAGCCACTTGTAATCGTCGAGGGTGGCGCGTCCTATGTATTTGCTGTTCGGGCATCGGCGGGCCATTTGGGAGAGGGAGAGGTTGCTACCATAGGCAAAGTAGAGGGTGGGCTCTTCTGGTGATGAGTTGGAAGGGGTTCGACTTTGTTGGGACATCTCGTAGCTGATATAAGTGGGTGGTGATGCTTGGAAGCTTGTGAATGGAAATTTTGAGAAAGTTAATGTTGAGAAATAGTTCGCTTTGGATGAAGTTCACTGCGAAACGAGGGCCGTGTACAGAGGAGATAAGGAGCAACTAGACAGAAGGAACCAGAAGGAGTATTGGGTGAAGACGAGGGGGGTAGGCATCGGTGTAAGCGTTTGACAGATCGATATGGAACTTGAGGTGTGTTAGGGGCGAACCTTGAAGGACATCACGGACATCCAAGAGAGAAAAATCACATAGTTTCACAGGGAAGCCATTTAGGGAATATAGCCTCTCACACAGGCCAGTCTGGACCCGAGTTTACATGCGGGTGAACAGCAAAGCTACTATCCGTCACTCCATCCAGGCATGAGACTGGGCGCATAGCACTCACGAGCTGCGTGTTGGTGTTGCTTCCGCCCAAGAATTTTAGTCCATCACTGACCTTAATCGTTAGCATACTACCGTGGAAAGGCATATGATAGATCAAATTACTTGCTTCTGGAACTCCGGGCACTACAAGGGCAGAGAGTGCCATTGTAGCTGTGAATAGATTTTATATATAGCTTGCCTTCAGGTTCAATCCACACACTCTAGTTATAAACACTGCTACTATATCCATAGATACATCTCGTCTCTACAAGTGCAAGGCGTTGATATAAAAAATGACATGATCTCATCATCATCAGCAAAATTATTTACTGACATTGCAGTGTTATGAATGGATGTTAAGGAGCACCCATGCTATCTACGATAACAAAGGCTGGTGGAAGGAAGGGTCCATTTCATATGGCAAGACAGTTGACATCGTAGGTCCTTCATATCGGCTGCCGGTTTTCCTATTCCTAGGTAATATAGAGAGCGCGTTCCGAGCAGCTATTACAAAGTTTTTATAAGTATAAAAACCTTTATAATGGTCGGTACTGAACATCAAATCAACCCCCCGCCCTTAGGTCCTCTTTGACCCAGAATCCCCAGTACCTGAGCGGCCTGTACCACCGCCACCACCTCCTCCTCCTCCGGAACGGGTTCCTGAAGACGGCGGGGCATCCGATCCTGCGGCCCAGCGATCTCCGGCCGACTGAGCGCGGGCGGCAAATCCTTTGGATGACATATCCCCTCCACTTTTAGCCTGCTAGGATGTCAGCTAGGCTAGGAAAACTCATCTCATGGTTATGACCGTACCTGTGAGGACTGGACCCTCGAGGAATCAGATTTAGTCATGGGATTCTTATCCATTTTAGGCTGTCGTGTCACAGTGTTCTTGTTGCTTTGTCAATGTGTTGTAGTATTGTGTTGTTGGTTTTGTTTTGACATATGTGAAGTTCACATTTAGTCTGCCCTGCTTTGACGTTGGTCGCCGTTGATGTACGAAGTATTTATATCACTTCCACTCAGCTCTTTCGTAAGCATGAGCCATATCATCATCATAAACTTGTCAGAAGAAGTGGTAATGCGAACTTGACATTCGAATCCGTAACTTTCCGTCAGTCGATGTCAATATACTGTATGTATGGCAATTCGACACCAGCATCGGTCATCTTGCAGTCACCACGCGTCCGGAATGGCCTTGTAAGTTGTAGGGGCCACCAGCTCGCTGCCCTAAATCTTCAGCTAGATAGCTCGGTAGGCAGGCCACCCTCCGCGCCGCAATATCGTATACCGCGTCCCTCCTATAAAACACGGCCCTGGAGATTGGAGATCCTCTGTGTGTACTTCGTATGTATGGTTGTGAAGCGGCAAGGTTTGTGCCTGGTGCAAATGCTTGGCTTCTCTGCCCGTTCCACAGCTAACTTTGGCGCCGCCATCACGACGTCATTCTTCCCAGTAAACCTCCTTCATAGAACCTTGATGGTGTTGCGTGGCAGTATTGAACACGTTAACATGTCAGTAAGACAATGTTCGAGTGTTCGGGAACAAGTCGAGCGCATCGTTCTGAAATGTGTGGCGCTTTGTTGTTGGCTTCTGAGAATCTCGAGAGAAAATGTATGGAATCTTGCTTGAGGCGTTGTACTCGACAAGATGAAAATTGTTCAACTTGAAGCCACGAAAAGGGCGAATCGGAGGATTTACTCTGCTGCGCTGGCTAGGCGAGGATCTCTAAAATTGGTGAAGCATGTCGCTGAGAAGAGCTTAGTGTTCTGAGACAGACTGGACATTCACGCAGCCTGTGAGCATTTCCGTGATTGATCAATATTGATCAATGGACTGGACAGCGAGACCTTCCCCTGCGCGTGCTGCGACCCACAGTGGAGAGCTTGGGCAACACCATGAATTAGTGTGTACTTCGTACATTGCAGTGTAAACTACACTAATGTTGACAGGGACAGACAGGACAAGGACTGTTTCTTACACTAGTAATACACACATGTAGTGTACGAAGTAGTGTAGTGTACGAATACCTCATACACTAAGCTTATTTGATGCCGCCTATTGCCAACAATTGAATGCAGATTAAACCAAGACCTTGGCTCCACAATCTGGTGTCCACTAATACCTCGTACACTACTTCGTACTTGTACATCAATGATGTTGTTGCCACCCCCTCGGCAACTTCCTTCTGCCAGCGTCAACCCCACAGGCGATCACATGGTATTGGTGCTCAACATCAATCATAATCATGGCTCCTCCAACATTGAACATGAAGCGTCACTGTCACACCCACGAGCCTCCAGCCTCCGAAACTATAGCACTTAGGACCACGTCCAGCCTTATCCCAAATCCCAGTATTTTCTTCAGACCATGGGAGCCATTGTCTTGACCCTTGGTAGTCCCTTGAGACCCTTCCGACATCGTGCTCAATTCGCCTGTCCCTTCTAGTCTAGTGATTCTTCCCAAGCCAATTGATGGTGTAATCACATCATCCAAGCCGTGACACAATGTTCGGTCTTGGGATGATTGTTGCTGTGTGTCGGATGCTCTTGGACGTGGCAAGATATTGGTGGCAGGTACGTTTCGATCGATCTTCTCAGTGGTGAAAAGAAAAGAGAAGAAACCTATGCTTAACTATCCATCTTTGGGATCTAGAAACTATGGGAATGGCATCATCGAAGGAGCCCAGTTGAGCTCTGGTTGGACCTCCTTCACAATGCCGAAACCTTTGAAGACTGGGAAGAAGCTGCCCTTCACCTCGACAGCCTTCTCGGTCTCGACCTCTGGCGGAACAATCCCACCTCCAAATATTACGACTACCACCTCATAAACGAGCGTCTCAATACCCTAGCCACGCTTAGAGAGGAGAACAACCTCTACCAGATGATCAACTTCTTACGGAGTGGTCTAATCAGAAACCTCGGCAACATCACAGCACCTAAATTGTACAACCAAGCTTTCGCGGGCACCAAGTATCTCATCGAGGAATACATTGCCCAGATCGCAGAGTGTCTCGAGGAGATCAGCTCGCTGCCCACGGTACCTGCTACCGGGGCCCGCAGCGATAGTAACGGAGCCCCTGCGCTGACGATGCAGATGAAGTTGGACTTTATCCACGACACGAGACAGGCGTTCGGGAGAAGCACGCTCGTCCTTCAAGGAGGGGCCGTATTTGGATTATGCCACCTCGGTGTGGTAAAAGCCTTGTTCCTCCGTGGCCTTCTACCTAGAATAATAACCGGTACTGGCACCGGAGCGCTGATCGCAGCTCTCGTCTCCATCCACACAATGGAAGAGCTCCCCCGCGTCCTAAAGGGGGACGGTATCGACCTGTCCGCATTCGCCGGTAAGGTGCTTGGCGATTCGGAGAAGCAGACTCTGGCGACACGGCTGGCAACTCTTAAACGGCGGATCAATAGGTTCATCCGTGAAGGCCACTTTCTAGATGTGCGGGTCCTAGAGGAGTGCGTGCGTGCGAATGTGGGGGACCTAACATTCGAGGAGGCTTTTAATAGAACCAAGAGGGTGCTCAACATCACAGTGGCGGTAGGGGAAGATGGGGGCGTGCCTGCTTTAATGAACTATATCACTACTCCCAAGGTTGTAAGTATCTGGGAATCGGTCCCTTCTTCTTTGATGAGTTGATGAGTAAACGCAACCAGCCGGCTAACCTCCTCCCGATTAGCTTATATGGACCGCAGCAGTTGCGTCAAACTCTAGCTCCACATCTCTCTACGGCCACCGTCGAACGAACCTGTTGTGCAAAGACGCCTATGGAAACATTGTCGACTGGGCACCCGCCGGAAGCACCATTGACTTTCGCCATTGGAGCCGGGCCTCGTACACCGACCGCGAATCCCCGCTCCACCGGGTGGCCGAGTTGCTGAATGTCAATCATTACATTGTATCCCAAGCTCGGCCCTACCTCATCCCCTTTTTGCAGAGCGACATGCACGGCCCATCCCTCTTGGAAACGCGCAGCCGGACGACGCAGATTACGAGCTTCCTCGTCCGCATGGTCGGGCTAGAGGTTCGGCACCGCCTCCGCCAGCTCGACACTCTTCGCCTCCTTCCCGTCAGCATCAGAAGATTTCTGGTCGACGAGCGCGTGCTCGGCGCGAGCCTGACGCTCGTTCCGGAGGTGAGCTTGGCCGACTTTGGGAGGCTTCTGGAGCAGCCGACGAGAGAAACATTGGACTACTGGATACTCAAGGGGGAGAGGAGCGTGTATCAAGCCGTAACGGCGTTGAGGGTCCGGTGCGCCATCGAGAACGAACTTGATAGGTCATACCAAGTCGTTAGGCGATTCAAGGCGGCCGGACTGCGTCGTAAGACGAGTACAGTAGGCGCCTCGATGTCGACGACGGCGGGGTGAGAGGGTAAGGGCGAGTGGTGGCCGGTCCGGAGGGTCGTCCCATATGAGCGAGGTGAGAGACAGGAAAAGAAGAGCGCATAGGTAGGGGGCGCTGTAAGCTACGACCAAACTTGCGCGTCGCGCCTATCACATTGCTAGAAGGTTTCTTTTAATTTTGCCTATCACCCCCGTTGGCTTTTACCAGTTTTCTTTTTCTCCGCTTCTGGAATTGGGCAGATACCCAACGCTATGGCATGACGTATATTGAGGGATTAAAAGTTGTGGAGGCACCTATGATTGGTCGTGGGAAGTAGGACAAGGTCTGTACACTAGGGTCTCTGGAGCCTTTATTCTGTTGGAGGGGGTGAAAGGGCAAGGATCAATGTCTCACTTCCAGGAAGAGAAAGGGTGCTGGCAATGAGAGCAACGGGGTGGTGCAGGATAGCGTCGTCCTCCCAGCTAGGGGACTTGAGTGTCGTCCGAAAGCAAAGCGGGGCCCGAACCTGGCATCGTGGGCCGAGCTCTCGGTTGGGGGTGTAAATCTACACTCCCTCATCAAAGTATTAGAGTTGAAGTATTACCTATCATTTCTTAGGGCTACCTGGATTTATGTGATCCCAGAAAAAAGGTGTAACCTACGAAGTACGAAGTAAACCTATCGCGGAAAGCCGTGGCACAGGGGTGGGGTGCAGACAGAGCAGGGAAATGTACCCCATGCCCACAGTGACGCCTACTTCGTACTTCGGAGTTTCCCTTCTCATTGATCCATCGTCTTCGACTCCGACCTTCGACTCCGACCTTGCATGGCCAAGGGCGTGCTGGTGTATTCGGGCTATCTCGAGTGGCGTATGTCTCCATAACCTTAGAGCTTCAATGCATGCAAAGAAAGACGATGCGCGGCAACTTATCACGATGCGAATTTATCAAAAGCGTGTCCAAATCGACTGGGGAAGTCTGCATCTGGATGGGCAGCTCTTCAACTGTGGACACTACTTGTTACCTCACATCGCAGTGTTATATTTCGTACACCTTGGGCTGGCTTCACCTTCGCCAGTGTAATGGGGAGAGACGATGGAAGACATGGTCTCGGGAGGGTGAAGTGATGGTCTGGCTCCGAATAATCACACGCCCCGGTATCGAATGTCAACGCAATTTCCCCCCCGATGATGGATGAAGAGGAGAGGAAGCATTGATGTATCGCCAGACCCCCCTGTCCAAAACGGTTCCAAGGCCTATGGCGTAGGATGGAACGAATATGTGCTTGCTACTTGTGCTATCAAGATAATGTGGTGTACTTACGAAGTACTAGGAGATACGCACTCGAGTCACTCGACTCGCCTCAGGGCAAGTTCAGCAGTGGAGAAGAGCCGGGGAAGGGGGTGCGACTAGGGCTCGGGAGCCACCGACGCCAAAACTAGCTGTCGGAGATACTCATAGTGTTTACTGTGGGGAGGCATGGGCCCGACCAGCGAGTGCATGTGGGGTGTTGCCTGGCGAGGGAGTATGAGCCGGTGTGGCGGCGGGGTGCCTGGCTTCCACTGAGAGGAGTGTAACGTGAACCAAAGACAACATTGAACTTTGAAGTTTGGGCGGAAACAAATTCCTCGAATGGTCAGACTAAAAAAAAAAAAAAGAAAAAAAAAA
>JUDQ01000507.1:8702-20962 GCA_000812075.1 Scedosporium aurantiacum
AGCGGGTCTATGGCGCTGGGAAGGCGCGACGAACAAACAAGGCGATCATGCGACGGACCTGACAGCTCGATCTGCCGCGTCCGACGAAGAAGATGAAGAGGAGGAAGACACAGATTGGCAATTTACGCTGGTGTTAGAGGGCCACGATTCCGAGATTAAAGGCGTCGCGTTCTCGCCCTCGGGTGCCCACCTCGCCACGTGTTCGCGCGATAAGTCCGTTTGGATCTGGGAAGACGTAGGCGCCGCCGAGGACGACGACGAGTGGGAGACCGTCGCCGTGTTGAACGAGCACGAGGGGGACGTTAAGGCCGTGGCGTGGTGCCCCGACGTCTCGGGGAGGAATGCGCGGAGGACGTATTCGGCTGATGTTTTGGCGAGTGCGAGCTACGATGACACTGTGAGGATATGGAGGGAGGATGGGGATGGGGAGTGGGTTTGCGTGGCGGTTCTAAGCGGTCATGGTGGGACCGTTTGGGGTCTTGCTTGGGAGGGGAGGGAGAGGGAAGATGAGGCGTTTCCGAGGCTTCTGAGTTGTTCTGCGGATGGAACCATTCGGGTGTGGAAGTTGAAGGTCGATGAGGAGGATGAGCATGAGGGTGCTTCCTCTGCGACAACGCTAGGTGGTATCCCCAACACGATGCGGAGATCTCTCAGGGAGGACTGGGTCTGCGAGGCCATACTCCCCAAAGTGCATACGCGGGACGTGTACTCCGTAACATGGAGTCCCAAGACAGGCCTCGTCGCCAGCACCGGCAGCGACGGCATCGTCGCCCTCTACCGCGAGGAAGACGACACCCAATCGCCCGAGACCACCGCCGCCGAGTCTCCCAAGGACGAAGAGCAGCCCGCCGGCTCCAAGAGATGGAAACTCCTCGCTACTCATGACTGCGCCCACGGCCCTTACGAAGTTAACCATATTACGTGGTGTCCGAGGTACGATTCGTCTTCGGAGAAGAAGCCTGGCGAGGAGATGCTCGTCACGACGGGTGATGATGGACTTGTTCGGACCTGGCGGGTGTCGCTGTCTTAGAAACTTTTATATTATATACCAGTACGGATTGTTTCTAATGGGGGGTTTTCCCATGGCGTTTCCTGGGTACGACGTGTTTTCTCGATAGACATAGAGAAAGGAAAAAAAATAAGGAGAAAAAAGAGTAGCCTCTTCTTAAAACATGTGAATGTTGCTACGCAATCGCCCTGTCTTTAGAGGAAGATTTCACATCAACTTGGAACTGAATAGGACACCAATCCTTCATCCCAGAAAAGCAAAAATCATAAGTTAAAACTACCGACTCTATAACGATGACCATGGCATTTCCTTTGTGACTTCTCTCATGCCCCTCCTCCTCCTCCCCATCTTTTTTTTATACAGTTGTGTTCGTTCAGAAGAAAAAATCTCGACGTCCCATACGAGGAGAAAAAAAAATAAGAAACGACTGAACGATTGTTGTTTGTGTTTGCTGGCGTGACGCGAAAAAAAAAGGGGGAACGACAAACAAAGCCCTCCTCTGTATTGTGTTTGTGTCTTCGTTAGGAAACAAGAAGAAACAAGGAAAAAAGTAATGCTGTTTTTCTCCCTCTCTCTACACTTATATGGATATGGGTGCCTCGGGGGCTTTTTAGTACGAAATTCTCGTGGAAGAATTTGTTCAACCCATGTTGTTTTGGTTGTTTTCTCGTCTTCCTCCTCCTACCGACCTGTTCGTTGTCGCGAAGGAAACATCAAAAGAGATTAAGGTAAAAGGAAAAAAAAAGAGCCCTCGTTTTTTCCCCTGCTCCCGCGATCATATCGTGTAAAAAGGGCCGAAAAATAATTGTGAAAACTGTACAGATCTCGCCTCTCATCATCTCTCCATCGACCCCCAACCCAGCAAATATATTTCGTTTTCTTTGTTTTTTTGGTTTGTTTTGTTGTCGATTAAGCCTCACCCTTGAGCTTGTCCTGCTTGACGGTGAAGGCCATCTCCAAGAACTCAGCCTCCTCGGCAGTGTGCACGTGCTTCATACCGGTGGCGACGGAAGCGCTGGGGTTGCGGCCGGCGTACATGACGTGTTTCCTGTCGTGGTACTTGGTGTGGTTGAGGAGAGTCTCGATGCGGGGCTGCGTGAAGCTCCAGGCACCGGCGTTGAGGGGCTCCTCCTGAGCCCAGACGATGGTCTTGGCGTTGGGGTACATGTCGAGGTTCTCCTTCAGCTGCTGCCAGGGGAAGGGGTTGAGCTGCTCGATACGCGTGAAGGCAACGTTGTCAATCTGCTTATCCTGGCGGTACTTGTGAAGGGCGGTGTAGACCTGTCCAGTGCACAGGATGACGCGGTCGATCTCCTCGTGGGGCTTGATGACACCCGTCTTGTGCTCGGGGTCCTCGATGATCCAGCGGAAGCCGGACTCACCGGTGAACTCATCGAGAGACGAGCGGGCAAGCGGGTGACGGAGGAGAGCCTTCGAGAAGAAGATGACAAGAGCTAAAAAGTCCAAGTTAGTAGGCTGTTTCAAGGTAGAATACAGAAGACAAGTATGTTTGCGAGCGTCAAGAGACAAAAAGAGACAAAAGACTTACGCTTTCGGAACTGCCTGCACATCTGTCGGCGAAGAACGTGGAACAAGTTGGAAGGCTCGGTCATGTAGACAACCTGCATGTTGCAGTCCTGGTGCTGGCGAACGAGCTTATCCTCCGAGGGGAAGATGCGAGGATCCTCGTTACAGAGCTGAAGGTATCGCTCGAGACGTCCGGACGAGTGCTCGGGGCCCTGTCCATCGTAGCCGTGGGGAAGAGACATGACGAGACCGGTTCGCTGCATCCACTTGACCTCACCAGAGGCGATAAACTGATCAATGATACATTGGGCATTGTTGGCAAAATCACCGAACTGAGCCTCCCACATGACGAGGGCGTTGGGGGACTGCAGAGAGTAACCGTACTCGAAGCCGAGGGCACCGAACTCGCTAAGAGACGAGTTGGAGATGACGAACTTGCCCTGGTCCTTGCTGAGGTGCTGGAGAGGAGTGTAGGTGTCCTCCGTCTCCTGATCGTGGAAGACGGCATGGCGCTGCGAGAAGGTACCACGCTCAACGTCCTGACCGGAAACTCGCACGTGGTGGCCCTCGGTGACCAAAGAGCCGAAAGCCAGGGCCTCAGCAGTAGGGAAATCGATGTTCTTGCCACCATCAAGGACAGACTTAGAGCGGTTCTTGAGGATTCGCTTCAAGTTGTTGTGCACGTTGAAGCCCTCGGGGTAAGAGCCAATAACATCACCGATATGCTTCAACGCCTGCTCGTCAACAGCTGTAGGGTTGTGGGGCAAGACCTCAGTGGCAAGTTCCTTGGGAGACTTGAAGCCGTTCCAGGCCGCCGTGGTCCACTCCTTGGAAGTGGGCTGGTAGTCCTTGGACCTGTTGAAGCTGTCCTGCAACATGCGCCAGACCCAGCTCTTGTGTTCCTCAATGTCCTCCTTTGTGAAGGTGCCTTCACGGAGGAGCTTGTTGACGTAGATGTCGATCTGGGGCTCATGGTCCTTGATGCGCTTGTACATGAGGGGCTGGGTAAACGAGGGCTGATCCGTCTCGTTATGTCCGTGCTTTCGGTAGCAGATGAGGTCGATGACGACGTCATGCTGGAACTCGGCGCGCCAGTCAGCGGCAAGCTGGCAAACAAAGGTGACGGCCTCAACATCGTCGGCGTTGACGTGGAAGACGGGGGCGTCGATGGCCTTGGCGATATCGGTACAGTAGGCGGTCGATCGGGCGAAGCGGGGATCGGTGGTGAAACCAATCTGGTTGTTCACAACCAAGTGGATGGTACCACCAGTGGAGAAGGCTGGCAGGGAGTGGAATCCGAGACACTCGTAGACAACACCCTGGGCGGCGAAAGCAGCATCACCGTGAAGGAGGACAGACATGGCCGTCTTGTGGTCCTTCTCATCGTTGTTGAAGTGCTGGATGGCACGCGTCTTGCCCAAGACAACGGGGTCCTCGGCTTCGAGATGGGACGGGTTGGCAACAAGAGAGAGCTGAACACGCTTGCCTGAGGGCGTTGGGCGCTCGAAGTTCATACCAAGATGGTACTTGACATCACCGGAACCCTCGTCAGGGCTCTGGGTACCGGCGAATTCGCTGAAGATGGACTCGTTGGGCTTTCGGACGACGTTGGAGAGGACGTTGAGACGACCACGATGGGGCATGCCAATGACAATGTCATTGACGCCGTAGTCGACGCTACGGTCGATGAGGGCCTTCATACCGGGAACAAGGGTTTCGCAACCTTCGAGACCGAATCGCTTATCGTTGGGGTACTTGCTGGCAAGGAAGGCCTCGAAGCTAGAACTCCAGATCAAGCGGTCGAGGATGCGGCGCTTCTCGTCGATGGAGTACTTGAAGGGCGTGGGAACCTCGAGACGCTCTCGAAGCCAATCACAGCGAGTGCGGTTGGGAATGTGGATGAACTCGACACCAAAGGAACCCGAGTAGATGTGCTCAAGGGTGGAGATAATTTCGCGGAGAGTCATCTTCTGGCGTTCAGGGGTCTTGAAGCGGGGCAAGATACCAGGGCCAAGCTCGAACTCGGCATCCAGGTCCTTCTCGGTGAAGTTGTAGAACTCGAGGGTCAGTTCTCGGGGCCTGACATTACCAAAGCCCTTGGAAGAGTTTCGAATGCCGAGAGGATCGACGTTGGCCTTGTGGTGACCACGAGCCTGGTAAGCGCGGCATAGAAGCTGGACCTTGAGGTGCTTCATAAGATCACTATTCTCACTGTGTCCCATGCCCTGACCAGGGGTCAAGCTGGGGACGCCTCCGGTCGCGCTGGGGACCAGGTTGGGCGGAGGGATGAAAGCCTGGGAGATGGGCATATCGCCGCTCTCCATGTTTCGGAAGTAAACCTGCCACGACACGTGGACGCTGGAGGGGTCTTCTTTCCATTGCATATACATCTCATCGATATAGCTCGCCGCGCTTCCCGAGAGGAAGTTGTCACTCGTGTCCGGAGGAGCCGAAGTCGCGCTCGTGGTGTATCTTGTTTTTTGGCTGGCCAGGGCCATGGCTCTGCGGGTAGAAACAGATCGCCATGTCGGCGAGGTCGATGGGCTCAGGAGGCGGCCTCCGGCCCTGCAGGCGATATTCCTCAGCATGCTGAGAGGTTTTGGAGCTCCAAGCTTGCGATTGGTATATATGAGAGGATTGCGGCAACAGAAAAAGTCGCGTTATATAGTTTAACGTGACAGTCGACTGAGGCAATTTCGGCAGGTCTCGTAGGGCAAGCTTCTCGTCGCAATGCTTCTCTCGAGGGGGAAACGGGAGGACTCAGCGAGCGGGAAGCACCAGGCTGGCCAAGCAAAATCGAAGCTGAATGAGCGGCGGAGTAAGTCTTTTGGAGGAAGGAAGAAGAAAGGAAAAAGAAGAAAAGACAACGCCGCACAGATTAGTACATGGAAGCAAAAGCTCAAGCAAGGTCAATTGCAAGCCTGAAAGGGGGCACAAGCTGCGTTAATGTAAACAGCACGAGGCAAAATAGGTTCAAGCAAAGGGGAAGTTGGAGTGAAAAAAAAATGACGATGAAGCACTGATATGTAATGTGTACACTACCTACCTCAGTACTTGGTACACACTTGACAAAGCTGGACTGGGCCGCAGGAATGCTCGGAGTAACGACGGCAATGCCAGTGTAACGGCAACGGGCCCGGCTGTGATTGGAGAGGTGCTCTGACTGGCTGAAACCTGGAGGTCAGGTGGACTTGGCGCCCCACAAAAACCCGGTTGGGCCAAGGAGAGCCCGGATTATGTAATACCTGTCCAATCAAGGAAGCTGCAAGGAAGTCTCGGCAAGAGCTTGCAGGGAACTAGTGTCAGGAATAGCCGTCGCCACAGAAATTTCCGGAAGGTCCGCCACAAGTAGTTCGGCTGTGGCTGGTATTCCATCGGAGATGAGGTTTTTTTGACTTGACATTGTGCAGCCGTGAGGAACATTCTGAAGTAGATGCCATGTTTGAGCCATTAATTGTGCATAATGCCTCAGTACAACGTAGGATATGCAGGCACTCATACTCGAGGGCATGCGTGTGCAGAAACAATCGGTGTGTGTGCGTGAGTGGTGTCTGGTGGTTCCTGACCATTCAAAGTAGCTTCGAGGCTAGCAAAGTCAGCAATGAGATAATTACGCATGCCCAGTCTGTTGCTGGATGGGGATACCATTTTCGGCAGGTCCAAACGCCCCACTCCAAGTATCAAGTACTTCGTCCATCAACTGCAAGCTCCGAGTGTTCGGACGACCGGCAGGAGGAGCCAGAGATGCAAAATGAAAAAAAAGAATATCCAGGGGCCGGTCCAACGGTCCTACGGGAATATCGACGAACTGCGATACTGCACCCAGCATCTTTCCCAACACGAGAACATGTTTATACCCACTTCTACCGGCCATTTTAAGACTTTGGAACCTGGGGTATGGATGCATAGGTATGAAGGAAGTATTTGCTGAAACCATTCCTAGCTTTGAATCGGAAGCTAGTTTGTTGAATTTGATGTGATGTGACATGGTTACTGCGGGTCCAATTTCGAGGTCATTCGGCAACTGGCTCGGATGCTAAAGTTGATCCGATGATGCTACGAAGTAATAGAGGAAATGAATAAACAAACGCCTCGCTTAACTGGTCGTCGCTATTTCATACTTCATACAAACACGATGATTGAAAATGGAAAGAGTATCCAAGGATTCAAGGCCCTCCTAACCTCTGTTCTGGCAACGCACGGTTCAAGACCTTATCTGCCCCACACCATACGGACGTGTCTCATCGCTGCATCTCCACAGCAGTGTGCATCTAGAATTCTGGATCGATCTCGATGTCCCCGTACTCCTCTCGAAACTTCATCTCCATCGCGCGATCCCATGCGGCTGACTTGTCATTTGTAGTTGGAAAGTCTTTCCTAATCCACACATCCTTCAACCGGCGATCAGACCGCTTGAAAGGGCGGTCCTTACGTTCCCAAATGTCCCGATAAATCCCAGTCTTTTTAATTGGCTCCTCTGGGTCAACGCGAGGTAGATTGTTCTTATCCCCTAAGATTGGGAGAGGGCTAGTCGATGGTTGGGAATTAGCGGTAAGAAAGTCGAGGAGAGTCTGTTTTTGCTCGGGCAGAAGTTGATAGATCCGATATGTGACGTCGCGTCGGTCCGAGTGGAGGTATATGGCGTCTGGGTCCAGTTTGGGTGGTAAGAGATAGGAGAGGGCATCATCTAGCTCAAGGCTGGAGGAGGGTTTGTCATCTGGCGTGCGTCGATCGAACAGGACCACACCACCAAGGATCCGTGCCTCGGCCCAGTAGCCGACCATGTCGGCGACTCCATTGGGGTATTGGTCGAAGTCTACGAACCACGGATGGCGGAAGAGGGTGGGAAGGGCCCCATCTGGAAACCAGTTCCAGAACAACCTGTCGGACTTTGGTGGTGTCCACTCTGTGATCCCGTCATCCTTATGCAGGCTAGTGTTGTGGTTAAAGAGGAGCACGGCGATTTGGTGGACGGCGACGGCGACCATTTCAATCAGACGTGTCCTGAATGCTCTTGAGCCTGGGCCAGCGGCCTGGTATGTGGCAAGCAGCTGCTCATCACGGAAATTAGCGGGGGAAGCTGGGTCTGGGGACGGCGATAGTAGGGGGTCGCTCTCTCTCTTACTCTAGAGTCGAATTGCAGTATTTGGGGACGGAACTTGTCGCGAAACTCTCGAGTCTTTTCAAGTATGCCTGGGCAAAGCTGAGTGTGGTTGCGGATAGGATGGCCTATAGGAGGCAGTCCACCTCTGGTGTCTCGAACGACGTCGAAGAGTGGTAGTCCGTCGATGATTTGTGCGTAGGTAATCTCCGCAATGGGGGTAGACAGGATCCTGGTGATAGCGCGCGTAAAGAGCTGGCGATGGTCTTCATCGAGGATATCAATAGAAAGTTGCCGGAACTTGGGGGTTTCAGTCGAATCCATGGATGAATCTACGACAGGCGAGCCGTTTGATTGCGCCGACGACATACGAAGTACTGGCTGGACAATGAAATACCGTGGGAGACGATGCGAAAGATGGCAACAATAATAACACATGCGGTGAACTTGTCTCTACAATGGACGTAAAATATTGCTCGCAGAGTGGAAGAGGCTTGGGGTGGAAGTCGGGGAGTTCAGTGTTGGTCCAAGGTTACAGCAAGCTGCTGCCACGACATTGGAGTGAGACAAGACATCATCGATGTGAGTGTAGTGTACGAAATAGTGTAGACGGATTCTACGTGACTGATAGTGATGAGGGATTGTCAAATGTTTAGAACATGGGGGTTTGGGATTATTGTGATTGATCATTGGGATCCTGACATGATCTCGAAATAGATTGGGGATTGCAAGGGAGTCGGGCCCCAGGGACCACAACGGCGGCTAAAAGGTGGGGGGTGGCACTGAACCCACCTGTGCTGTTAGGCTGTTCAACTGTTAGTTGAGGCTGTACACTACGAAGCAGTGTCCAGCTTCCGCTTGCGCTTAGCAGCTTCGTTTGAAGCGGGAGCTCTCAATGTCATGCAGTGTGGAGCCCTTTCTCGGTCGTCGTCCGAATCGAATTTGGCGACGGCGCTAAAGCGAAACTATTTGACCCTTGAATCTGGAGATCAAGTGGTCGAGATTCAAGGGTGAAGGCGGGTGCAGACGAATGGATCCTGGGAACCAATCATGATCGGCATCAGTGATCTTGGGTCTGGCCTGGCCTGCCGACTTCGTCAGAGGGACACAGACATTTGGTCTCCTGAGGCAGTGACCAAGACTGCACTGTGCCAGACTGGACTGGCAGTGGCACTGATCTAATCATCAATCGTCCAACACTGAAGTGTCACAGGTGGTGGGAGGAGGCGTTTACCGTAAGCCAGCGCACGGTTATTTGACGGTTATGTCACCCTTATCCCCCTATGACGGTTACTTCAATGTTATTTGCAGCGGTTATCTATTCCTACACACAATCAGCTGCTCCTTGCTTACGGTTACTCCCTTACAACCGTTGGCCTGGTCAGGCCATCTCACACACAACTACAATGCACCTTTATATACGATATTTCTGGGAGAATCTTAGAATGCAGTGGGATTTGTTGTCGCATATTATACTCTGTCGTCTCTAGTATGCTCCTTCCCTCTGAGTGCTCCAACACGGTTTGTTCGCATGTTCACTTGTTCCTATGTTCCTCGAACGCTCTATGTAGAACCCGAGATCCAGAACCAACAGGGAGGCCGGCGAAGGGCGGGGCCATAAGCGCTTACCCCCCGCCTCCCTCCCTTCCCCCATCCTTCTTTTCTTCCATGCCTCTTTTCATTCGTTTTGAGAGCATGACCGCGGGGATCTGAGCCTCGCGTTAACGCCGGCTTTCTGTTGCAATTTCCCAGCAGGCAATCTACTAGTTTAGGTAGAACTCGGAACCGATCAAAGGCCAGAGGAGTATGCGCCTCGATCCATCGACTCTCGCTCATTTAGCGTGGTGTGTGATTTCGAAAAGCCTGCCGAGAAGTGTGTAGCCCTCCCATGCGGCCGGTTCTGCAGGGTCTCAATTCAATTGATGTCTCCGGGTCCATGGCTGAGCAGTGAAAATGAGATTCTTGGTTTCAGGGAGACGCATCCCATGTCCTCGATTTGGAGATCGGGCGCGTAAAGCACTCCCTCAGACCTCTGTACTTCGTAGTTCGTACTCCCATTTGACCTGACGAGCCACCCGAGGATGTGAGTACCAATGTGGATGTCCGAAGTATCGACAAGGACCTGGCATTTTGAAAGTCGTACAAGGAGTGTATGTACTTTGCGCTGTCGTCAATAGTAGAATCTGGGGGGAGGGCTTACAGTTAAATAACCGTAATGAACATATTACCATGAGAAAGTTATAACCGGGGAAAAAAGGATATAAATATTCCTATAAATAAAAATATTTGAGTAAAGTAATCAAAATTAGCTTTAAATAAAACATCATAATCTACAGGAGGAAAAAAACTGAAGTAAGAGGGTTCCAGCTTTGAGGTCCAGCTTCAGCCATTCACTTTCACAAGCTCCAAGTCCTTCCTTCCTCAATATCTCCTCTATATCTCCTCTATATCTCCCCAATTCCTTCTTCAATTCCTTCCTCAATTCCTTCCTCAATTCCTTCCTCAATTCCTTCCTCAATTCCTTCCTCAATTCCTTCCTCAATTCCTTCCTCAATTCCTTCCTCAATTCCTTCCTCAATTCCTTCCTCAATTCCTTCCTCAATTCCTTCCTCAATTCCTTCCTCAATTCCTTCCTCAATACTTCTCAATTATACAGGCCACAGCAGGAATCAAACTACATATATTAGGAACACTGCAAAATAAAATTTTACAAGTTTATAGCTACAGCATATGATAGATCAATTATTCCAGTAGGAATTTAGACACTTTACCTTCTTCACATCGTCTCTACATATCAGATTTCTCCCTCCCCCTATACACCTACTTATCCCAAGTATCACTTCTACACTCCTGTCACTCCACCCGAGCTCTCTCCCATTACGAACCTAGATAGGTTGTGGAAGTCAGCAACTGCGAATCTTGAGCCAGGCTCTATATCCCGCGCCCAGACACATCCCTAGACACTTCCACGCGGTCTTAGATTCTCCACGGGACATCCTCGTGCCAGCTTGCATAATGTCTCAACCACCTAGAAGAATTGGAGGCCTTATCGTCAGGATTGGCAGCGGCGAAACATGGGCCGATTTACGTCACAATGATCCGCGGTACTTAATCGTCGAGGCAGCCACCCATGCGGCACTCTGCATTCTGGAACCCGTCCCGGGAAGGGCGAGTCTGCTCCAAGTTGCCAGGACCTGTTCTCTGAATGGGGCCAGCTTGAACAGTCTGGCCGGGGCAGAAAACATCTATACAACGCCCCCGGAGCGATATGCCTAATCGCGTCAACCTCTTCCTCAGCAGGATTAGGCTAGCCTTCCCCCCAGTCTATATCTCGTAAGAGGTCGACGGCGAAGCTGTAATAGTGAGGTTTTCGTGGGGCACGGATATGATGGCCTATGACCAGAGCGATTCAGGCAAATTGACCCCGAACAAAGTCCTCATCGACAATATGGTACACGCCTGCGAAGGCCCCTCCAGCTCAGACTATTCAATCTACGAAGTGTTCAAGTTCCAGTTGAGCATAGCCGTGGCCCAGGAGATTGTCCATTTCATGACAGGATATTTCACCGGCGATGAGGATGTTCACACACCGCCTAATGTCACCATGTTTGGGTTAGGGGGCATGACAATTGGCGAGGCCGGTCGCTACTGGGAAGAAGTTTTCTTCCGTGGCACTGTTGAATTCTGGGGCACTGCCAGCTTTCGCGCTCACGCCATGGGCAACCGACAACCAGGCAAGCCATATCTGTTCGTAAATGGACGTCCAAATGCCGCCGGATACTCCGCGTCCATGGATTATGTTCGTGATGTGATCATCGGTGGTAAGTCTCTGTTGGCTCCAACACCATCCTCCAGGAATACAGGGAAATATATATTGGAAAGAAAGAGAATATTGGACTAACATCTCCTCCCATCCTAGTGATCAGCCTCCCAGCACCCACAAAGGCCATCATTACGTGCAGCGACCTGAGGAGGGCTGGATTAGTGGAGACGGCCGACCTGCGCGCCGACAGCCGGCGCCACCTCCCCCCAGTTTCTTTGCCGCCACCGGGTCAGGGCTCGAACATGAGGTATCGACAAAAGTTTGGGGCTCGCGATTCTCCATATCGTTCGCCCTACCCCCTCGTGCAGGCATTTGCTGCAGGTGGCAAAGATGGCATCATCGAGCCGAGGGATTCCCTTCTCACGGGAGGTTAAACAAGCCTACGACCGAAAGCCAGATCTCATCAAGGATGCGCTTCACGCCCTCGCACAAGACCAAGTCGACGAAGAACCGACGAACGACTATATCACCGATCTTGAGATGAGGCGCGATCTGTTTGAGGCAGTCCAGGCCTGCCAGAAAGCGAATCATCAAATTCCTCCGATCAACTGCGCGGCATTCGCGGTTTTAATGGTTGCTCCCATTCATCAACTGAGAACGTTGAGTTTTGCAATATCAAGTTAAAGGTCAATACCTCGGTACTTACCAGCCTATTCGGGACAAGAAAGGAATCTCGATCGGGCGCCTGGTAACTATATGGGGGCTGTTGTGTATCTCTTGCTCTCTTGCTCTCTTGCTCTCTTGCTCTCTTGCTCTCTTGCTCTCTTGCTCTCTTGCTCTCTTGCTCTCTTGCTCTCTTG
>JUDQ01000508.1:0-20095 GCA_000812075.1 Scedosporium aurantiacum
TCAAGTAAGAAAATTAATTATAAAACAAAAATAAAAATAAAAAAAAAAAAAAAAATGGAAGGAAAAAAAAATGAATGGCGATTGAGATTGGAGGCTGTGTAGTAGTGTAGTTGGTGATAACAGGGGGGGAGAGGCAGCCAGATGACTGAGGTGGGAAAAGGGGGATCGTGGAGATGAGTCGCCAGGCGAGTTGGCTTGGACTTGGACTTGGGCTAGTGCTACTTGAGACTTGAGACTTGAGACTACTTCGTACTTGGTGCACTGCACTGCACTAATACTCAAAGGCGGCGCGTGCTCCTCGTTCTGTTGATATGCAACGGCTCCTTCGCACTTTGGACGAGACTCATGCAGAGTCCAGACGAAAACGAAATCAATTGTCTACGGGGTACGAAGTACGAATACACGAGACCACTGCAACTCTGCCACCCTCACATTGATATTTCTGCTTCCATTTCTGGCTCCGTTCCTCGCCCTCCTTGCCTCTTTCTCTTCCTCCTTTCTTCCCCTCCTCCTCCACCTCCCCATCCCCCGCCTTCTCCCCATTCTCCCCATTCTCCCCATTCTCCATCCGCTACAGCTCAATGTTTCTCCCCCTCTTGCCGCCCAAATCTCTCATCCAAGCATCGGATCGAATCGTATCGTATCGCATCAGCGCCAAACGTCAGGCACCAGCCCGCAGTCTCGACCAATGCCGGTAAAGTACGGAGTCGAATGTTGCATCAATGCATTGAATCACGTCCCAAGGTGGCTTCATCCCCTAAGCTAAAAACAAATAACGCCCAAGCCCAAAAGAGCACACTGCCTAATGATAGGCCTGCGTGAACGGTTGACGGTCTTTCAACGGTCGCGTGCGGCTGAAGGCTCTAATTTCCCGCTCTGCATCCAACAATCGTCAGGCACTGCCCCTTTCCTTCCCTTCACGCGGACCCGGCAGTGAGGACAGCATGGACAGACAGCGGATATAAAATAAAACATCAATGATCCCTTGAGGCTTGAACCGAGTGACGAGGAAGAGGGGGAAAAAAGTCTTCCAAGTCGCAGCTCATTGCGATTGTTGCGAATCGTGGGGAACCGGCAATACTTATTAGAGTGTAAGACGGAGCTTTAGTTCACCCCAAGTGACCGACTACGAAGTACTAAGTTAAGTACACGACTCCGTCGAAGAAAACGCCAGTTTTTTCGTTCCTTTCTCTTTTCTCTTTTCCTATTTGCGTTCTTGGCTTTTTCCGCTGCTGCAGGTCGACCGCGCACGGGATCCGCACTTCAGCCATTTCCGCTGCTTTCGGCTTAGTCTAGAGCTTGTTTTGCCTGCGCCACTCGATTCCTGCAAGTCCCTCAAATACGAAGTACGAAGGGCGATGGAAGATGGAAGATGAACGATGCTGAGGGCCCGAATAATATTAGGTGTAAGGACGAAGTAATAACGCCCAACCGATTGTACTTCGTAAGGTCTAGTGCCCCCAGGCGGTTCGCTTCACCCCTGTCGTGCCTTTGAGTGTCGTCCCCTCCAAGTTGGTGCTAAACCAAACCCCGCTTGCAATCGAATTGCACCCAATTGCACCACTTGAAGTTATCCCAGGGCTTGGAGCACTTGAGGACAGGAGCACAGGAGCATAGGAGCACACAGCAGCAGGACTGAGGAGCACCTGAGCAGAACCCCACATATGCCTTCAGAAGCGATCAAGGTGCCACGGTCGGTTAGCTCAGTTGGTTAGAGCGTGGTACTAATAAGCTATCCGGCTTATCAAGTAAATGCCAAGGTCATGAGTTCGACCCTCATACTGACCATTGTCAACGTTTTTTTTTTTTTAACTCATTTCGTGGTTATTTTTTTGGTAGTCATGCATATCATATCCATCCATCTACATCCTCTCCTTCTTTTCCTTGTCTGTCGGTCCGGAAATCACAGACACTTGGCAATGGGTAAAAATAAAACCTCAGTCTATATTGTTCCTAGTATGAGCGCAACCAAGTAGAAAAAGAAAGAAAAGAAGAAAAAAATGCGAGCAAGCGCTCATCTACCGCAAGGTCTAACCAACTAAGCCAATAAACAGAGCCAAATATAACACAAGAACTTCTCTCTAGATATGAATATGAACACGAACGAACACGGAAACAATGGCCCGAACGCCCACTGTTCGACAAGCCTTAGCCTCAAGCCCAAGCCAGTCGCCAGTCAGCCAGTCCCTTGCCTTTAGCCAAGTGTCTCGAGTCTCGGCACCTCGACATACAAGACCCATCAACGGCCGTCGAGGCACGTTCTGGCCCCTGTCATCCCGTCATCCACCATCAAAAAGCCTCACAACCGCCACCCACCATTTTCCATTCTTAAGCCCTATTGCCGCCTTTCCCTATGACCTCAAGGATTGCTCATATCCACCCAGCCTGTATTATACAGCCCCGATTCTCAACATCTCGTTCCCGGCTAGAGGGATACACAAGATAACGCAAAGAAAGAAAACAAAATAGAGACAGAGAAAGAGACAAGAGGAGAGCCAGGCGGAGGAATATAAAATGTGGCAATCTACCAGAGAAAAAAAAAGGACACGAAAAAACATTTTGCTGGAAGTAGTAACAAGAATGGGAAAGCGACAAAGGAAATAAATATTGAAAATAAAGTGGGGAGATAAATACCAAGAGGTTGGAAAAGAAAGAACAAGAAAAAGGAAAAATAAAAAGGAACAAGAGAAGGTCTCAGAATAACCTCGATCCGACGCCATAACTACCACTGTTGCTAGATAACCTAGGCCGAATCGCACGATATACTTTTTTTGTCGCTTGCTGATGCGTAGGGGGGTATCATCGAAGAAGGATATGTAATGTTCTGTAGCGTCTCGACAGAGATGGGCCGGCGTCTATCTGCGCTGCGCGTCCTCTACCGGCCTCGGTCTGAAGAAGTGCGGCCCGTGGTGCCCAGGAGCCAAGTGAGATGTAGACAGTCTCAGTCGCGGTCGCGTCGCTCCTGGCTTCTCATCCTCTCATTCCACCTTCGCTTTCCGACCCGAGTCTCGTAGTGCGGCGCCACATTCTTCACGTCTTGCATGATTGATTCGATCGCCGATCGAGTCTTGTTTCGGTAGCAATCCACTGTTCCGATACTCGGTTAGTATACACCAACACACCCGGCATAGACGGCAGGAAAGATGGGGTTAGTTGCAACTTACATGCTCGCTGAAGGAACAGCGTCCGTCCCGCAAACACACGGCTCTGTAGCCAAGCCATCCGGTACCCAAGCTCATTCAACCTCACTTCCCTGCCCCTGGTGCTCTTCCTCATCCGAGGCACGCTCAGGTCTCCTTCTCGGCTATCGCCCATCGGGACCCTGACCATGACCGTCTCTCGACCCTTGCCCCTCCTCCTTGATATTTCCCGACCCTCGGTTTCCTGCTTGCAGTCATCTGCGTCAAGGTCGTCCTCGAAGAAAGAGCTTCCAGTAGCGCTAGGTGGAGGGCTCTGCATCTCCCGGGGGAAGAAGCTACGCGGGAAAACACTGGAATCCTTTCGGAAGCTGTCGGGGATTTCCTTGGTGTTGACACCCTCCAGCGTCACACGGATACGGAGTCTCGATCCACGCACATTGTCCTCCACGAGGATAAACTTGCGCTTCTTTGCTTCCGGCATGTCGGGGAAGAGATCAGAGGGCTCATCATTGTCATCCCGAGACCGTCTCCTCGCCGTGGCAATCGCAGACATATGACCCAAAGCCCCGGGGTACGACGGATTTGTATTGTAGCCCGTGAACACCTGAGCTGGTCTTACATCGTCACTATTCGGTGGCTGATGGTGATGATGTTCGTAGCTCGATCCTAAGCAAGCCCATTTGTCAGTTGTATATGGCAAGGCCGACGACACATTGGCATTCATAAGATGTGTGAAGGAGGAAGAGCGTGACTGGCCATGCAAGACATGACATGGTTAGGGGACGCATCCTAATGGGTAGACAGTGCAAGGATGGTAACGATCGCCTTCCCCCCTTGCGGGATGGCTCATGTTGAGAGAGACTCTGTCAGCCAATACTCCGAGACTCCTCGATGAGTAGGGCTTGAACAAGGGTTGTTGGTCCAGGGACCGTAGCCACTCAGACCCCTACTAGACGCGTGGGGGTTGGCTGGTGTGGGCGCGGGGGAGGAGACAGGGGTAGGCTCCGAGCAAGGGGTGCGGTGTGGGATAGAAATCAGAGCTGTGTGTGGCGTGGGATTCGTGATAGAAGTCTCTACTTAGAGCGCCTCGTACAGCCCCTTTTCCTCTTCCTTGGTTGCTTTTTTTTTGCTGGGTAGTGCAGCGAACGACAAAAAGCCCAGAGATATCAGGGCGTCCATCCCTACGAGGTATACCACGTGTTCTACGTGCCCCTCGGATGGACTTAAACCAGCAACTTGCAGTTTTAAAACCCCGCTGCGTTTCCTTGATGCTCTCCTTGGGGGGGTGACAAAATGCGCAAACATCAAACAAGGCCAAAATTCCAATATCAAGCAGAAAACAAATGCAACTTTTTATGCCGATCCCTAAGCATCAAAATGATGATTATGTGCCTTTCTGGGCTCTCTCTGGCTCTCTCTCTCCTTCTCTTCCCACCATCCACCCAGTGTAAGACAACGGACCCAAGCTAGACAGGCGGGGGAAGAGAGAGACTAAATAACATCAGCGACCAACAGGTTGCGCTCGAGGTTTATTTCGGTAATATACAAAACCTGTAATCGAGACAGGGGCGACTAATCGCTTCCTGGGCAGGGGAAATGGAGATTCGAATACTTCGCTCCGAACCCCACCTTCCGCGTGCCTCGCATACTCTTGAGAAAAGGAGAGGACAAAGTAAAAAGTTGAAGATATGTAGAAGAACCTGGAGTCGACCTGGTTGAACCGAAACTCGCGTGCGCTATTAATCTGTGGGAGGAAACGCCTCGAACTGGTTGATGACGAGAAAAAAAAAAAAAGAAAATAACTCGAGGAACATATAAAGGAGCGCAGAGAAGAGAGCCAGAGAGGCGAAGTAGAGCATAGAAACCAAAACCACCCTCTAAACCAATCAAAGTGAAGAAAAAGAAAAACCAACAAGATTCAAGGTAACAGGCCAAGGAAGAAACAAGTCTCGGGAACAAAAGTCTTTTCTCTGTTGCTGCAGAGCGTGGGGGCCGGAGTGAGAGAGTGAGAGAGAGTGTGTGTTGTGTGTGTGTGAAGCAATTCCAATGGAGAATAAGGGTATGTAAAAAGCTGGGATACAAGGTATGGTGCTTGTCTTAGAAACTGTGTTGCACATGAAAAATAACGGAAACAAGCGGTATAGGTATCTCTAGAAGTGCAAGGAGAAAATATCGCCAGAAACAGCATTGAGAGGGGGGGTTAAGGGTATAAAAATTAACAGTAACTTGAGGACCCAATTTCAAGTTACGCTGGATGAATATTAGGATAGTCACATCGGCTGAAACATACCAACTTCGTCTCCGGTACCTTGCCCATGTTCTTGTGGGTGACCGGTGTGATGGTGCATAGCTTGCGTCAAGCTATTGAGCGAGGGCTTGGGAATAGTAGGGCCAGGGCCCATGTGCGTTGGCGCACCAGGAATACCAGTTGGCCCAGCGTGGCCAGCTAGATGAGGACTTTGGGCCGCGTTCTGCATCGCCTTTCGGTTGTTCAGCTTCGCCATCCTGCGAACCCTTCGACTTCGCAACCTGGGGTCTTGGTTACTGTTCCTCCAGCTGTCAACGGCACGCTGAATCAAACCACGCTTCCCTCGGAGGGGTGGGTTTAACTGCGCGAGAGCCCAGCCGACAGTATTGCATTCCGTCTCATAGACTTGACGGTTGCCTCGATACTGATCTTTGGGACAGCACGCGCGGGGGTAGACACAATTCTCAGTCTTGAACTCATGGGGGAGTTCATCCGTGTTAACCGACTCCACATCGCAACGGATCGTGTACTGCATCTTCACCCTGTCGCGAGAATACTCAAAGGCAATCCATTGTACACCATTTTGATCCTGCCGTACTACCAATGGCGTTGTGGCCGGGATAGGGCCAGGTGCAGCATTCGCACTAACGCCACCTGAGGTTGTGCTTGTCGGCGTAGTTAGCGGGCCACTACCATTCTGTGTGGAATGAGCTTGGGCAAGTGGCTGCGTCTGTTGGGGCTTCTGAAGCTGTACCGATGGTTGTGGTGACATCTTTATGCGGGGACTGTTGGACATCGGCTGCTGGGTATGGTGAGGTTGGCGCTGGTGCTGATGCTGGGCATGGTGCGGCGCGAGGGGGTTATGCGATGCGGTTTGCGCCATCATCATCGTCGGTTGCGTCGTCATGGTCTGGTGAGTCTGGTGCGCATGCTGCGCGTATGCGGGTGCTGGCGGCTGACTCGCAATCGATTGGTATTGCGGTTGCTGCGTAGGATAGTACATCGTCTGCTGGAGTGACTGCGACGGGGGCTGGCCGTAGATGCTCCGATGCTGGTGATGGTCATGCTGGGCTGGTGATGGTACTGACGCCGGTGAGGTTGATTGAGTTGCATGGTATTGCATGGGAGGGTATGTATGCCTCGGCAACGCTGCGGCCATCATTTCGGAGGTGTCTTGAGATATACATGTCAGCCAGAGGGTGTTGCGAGGCTCAACCTGCCTGTTGCGCTTCTCCTTCCTCGTCTCGGGACGCTATCGCTCAGGAAGCCAGACATGGCTGTTAAAGGGGGAGAGAAATGGCCGACTCACCTGCGGACGTGTATCCGCTGTTTGCGCCAGGAGTAGAGTATGGGGAATGGGAGTAGTAAGGAAGCCCGTCGCCAGATGCTTGAGAGTTTCCGCTTTGTGCTCCTGGTTGTTGATAAACCGACGAGATTGAGTGCGAGGTTTGGTATGTAGGATGGTGTTGCTGATTTTGGCTGCCCTGCTGCTGGTGGGGTTGGACGATGCTTGAGGGTCGGGAATATTGTGTTTGTTGTTGTGAAGCGTGTTGACCCTGCTGCTGGTGGGGATGATGCTGCATAGGATAAAGACCCATTAGTTCTTAAGTGGTTCCTGGAATGAAGTATTGACATGGCAGGAGGAGAGGAAGGAAAAGAAAGTATTATGGGCCGGACGCGTCTGTATTTTTATTTCTGCCCCCCTTGCCTAGACGCCAGTCAGGGGTTGGGGTTTAGGTTGAAGTGGACGTTCCAGGGTGCGTTCAGATTGGGGACAAGGGCATGGGACGGGTGCGGCGCGAAGCTCGATGCGGTCATGGACCATGCAGACATGGAACCACGACGGGGGTCTCAGGGCTCCTCCTCTGGCACTACCAAGAGGAAACGCATTATATTCGAGGATCAAGAGAGCCCCAAACAAACAGCTAGAAGCAACCCAGAAGCGAGGATAGAGGGGCAATGCAGGTGTTGGTGTACCAGTGAGCGATTAAGGTTCCAAAGGCGAACCACGATTGCCGGGTAGCAAAGAAGATCAAGTTTCGTGTTGATCTGCTCGTGTTTCTTCTTCCAAGATGGCGATCTTGTGAGCCAGCCAGGAAGCCGGGAAGCAAAAGCGAAGTGAGGGAAGTACGAGAAAGAAAGGCGGATCTAGCATAAAGGGACAACTTTTGATGTGCGGCGCAAGAGTTGTCGGGGACAGGGACCGTGATGAACTAGACTGGCCAAGGCCCAAGGGGAACATGCAGCGAGACAGAGGAACCGAGATTTTATGATATTGGATTAAGGGTAGGATTAAAAGTGGAGATGCCACAGATGCCGTAGCTTGTCACTCACTCACTTGGAGAAGAAAAGGACGAGCGTGTTCCGTCCTTAGTGCTTGAATCAATCTCTCTTCTGACACTGGCAGAAACAGTTGATAAAGTGCATGGTATGGTGTTGGAGAATGTCGGGGGCTGCGTCTGCTAGTTAAAGAGAATGCTGTGTCCGGTCCTCTCCCGTGTTTCTGGGCGGGACGAGAAGCATGAACAGAAGTGATGGTCAATTTTGGGGAACGCTTTGAGACGCTTCTGAGCTGGTACTTGCAGCTGTGCAGAAGGAGCTTTTCCTGCTTTCGGGTTGTCGCCCACCAAGTCCAATATTGCAGGATCGCCCCAACTGTGAGGGAGGGCCCAGGGGGGCGTGCGAAACGTCGATGTACTTCGTACTTCGTGCTTTGCACCCCCTCCTTCCTTCCATCCCCAGCACGCGTACTTCCTCGTCCTCGGGCAGGGAAGGTGAGGTAGGGGTAGGTACCAGGAAGCCAGGAAAGAAAGAAGAAAGGGGGAAGCAGGCTAAGGGGGTCGATCCATCCTTCCCAAGCATGATCCTAGTGGAACAGCGCATGGGGGCTGCTTCTGACAGGGGTGTGGAGCTCCTAAAAGTGGTCGAAATTAAACGACCAATGGTCATGCAGACAACCTGGTTGCTGCTGCCCAATGGGGACCTTAGAACCGGGACTAGAAAGCCGGACCAGAATTCCAGTGGGTTGGGTCTGTGAGGTAGCCTTATACCCACCCCGTCACTTGCCCAACATATCCTCGACATGGACCCCCCTTCGCTCCCTCAATACTTCAGTGGAGTAGGCGGTGAAGACTATTCCAGCAAAGAGGAGAGTACCATGCCTGGGTACCGCACTTTACAGTACGCTCATTCGTGACGCACTGTTTCACGATGTACCTAGCGCCATCCACGAGGGTTCTGTCAACGCGACTGTGCGTCGCGTGCGCTGCAGAACCCTTGTCGTGTTCATTCATGCCATCCTCCAGTCTGCGGGTCCCCATGTCGCATCCATGTCCCAAATGCTCACTTGGGGATCTAACGCACTCGCGTCGAACAGGAAAAGCTGGGCCTCTGGATGACTGGTTTAAGTTCACCCACACCTTGCGATGATCGAAACAGTAGTAGGAGATATGCCCAGATCCCGCGCAAATCATGTTTGCTTTCAATGCATGTCGGAAAATGTTTTGATACATATCAACTGCGAGTTTCGAATCGCGTCCTCGAGCCATCGACGATTTGTAACACTGAGGATTGACATGCCCTCGGATGCGGAGGCAATGCCAATGAGAGGGAAGAAAAAAAAAGTACAAGCAGTGAAAAAAAGGGGGTGGGGTGCAAGTGACAACGCAGCAGCTCTAGAAATGAGTAGACCACGCCCGTGGAATTAAGGAACGAGTTGAGACATTTGCTTCGTGCCCCTCGCTCACTCAGTAAGCGACGGAATTCTTCTAGGCTGGTGGCTTTTAGTGAGATTGACAGGACGCCATCACTAACAGCTACGCCATCTCGAGCCGGTTTGCTTGGCAGAAGTCCGTCCCCTCATTTCTTGACACCGTAGCGTTCGAATTGCTTTTTGAGGTTACTCCAGACAGGCTAGTGAGCGCCGTTCATCTGTCTGCACCTTTTTTAACTCATTTCAATAAGATTCAAGGTGTCGTCACGACCAGATGCCCTCCTTCCCAGCTTTGGATCAAAAGGGCCAGTACATCACGGGGAGTTTGGATTTGTTTGGAGCCGCCATTGTCGTTCCTAGTCCAAGGCCGGTGGCATTCCTGCATTGGCGCACAGCGGAGAAGAGGACCATGGGAGGGACGCCATCCATGCACTTGTCATAATTACTTCCCACTTAGTGTAGCATCAACATCGCTGGCGACTAGCCACGCGGTTGGGACCAGTGAAAGAACTCCCGTGTGTATGTGGAGTGTAGGAGTATACATACTCTCCGCGATGACTGTGGCGCTGGTCTAAATCGGAGAGCATGTCTTTGGGGAGGTGGGTAAAAGTGGGTGTTGCTGTGGAGGAAAGATCCATGAAGAAGACACCCCAGGCCACAGGGTAGGCCGCGACCTTTCTCTCGGCTCAGGGGTTTGGAGCTTAAAGGACGGAGAAGGGTATTGTCAAGTGGTGGCCTTGCCACGGTACCCCGTAAAGTTGGTGAAACATGGTACCAGATACCCCTGTAACCCCATGCTGGAGTTTGGGGAAAGCTGGCAACCATGCCCTAATAACCGCCTGCGAAAAGGCAACAGGAACACTGTTCCCGATGTGGGGAGAATCTTTGGGCGCCTAGTTCCCAGCAGATGAGGGGTATCCCCGTCAAAACAATCTCAGAGACTATCGAGTCCACACTCAAGGCGTTGATATTCTCAGGAAGAAAAAGGCCAGAAACTTGAGGGCAGAAGCCGGCAGGCTATAACAAATGCAACTGCAACCAGGCCGAGGGGATTGGAGTAAAAACAAATCAAAAAAATCAAAATAAAACTCAAGACAAAATACCTGTTGAAAAGAGCTTACAGGATCCACTGCTTCATGCTTTATGTATGGAGGACGATTGTGAGCCATTGTAGATAATCTGTGGCTCCAGCTCCGGTCGGGATGACACCTAGTCAAGTGATCAATGAATATTAGCCAAACAATGAACACTCTAGTGAGAATATCCGAGATCGCAATCAAACGAAGGGCAGTTGTCTCGACACAATTGATAAGAAGTTCTTCACAAGACCAATTCTGCAATAAATGTAACTGAAGCATTGCAGATCACATTCACCACTTGAACTGCCACACCGTGGTAACCGATCCTTAAATTGGAAAAGCAAAGACTAACATACCTCAAGAAGTATTAGACAAAGTCAGGATGGTGGCGGAATGACCCGGAGAATTGGTTCAAATCCGGGAAGATGCTTGAGGTTGGTGTACTGGCTGGATAGCACAAGGATAAACCCGGTTTGTCTTAGGAAGAGCAGAGGATTTGCGCGGGAATGCCAATTCGCAGAGACCGCTTTTCAGAAACCGCTTAGATGGCGTTCGACTGTCAAATCTGCGAGGAAATAACTTCGGATACTGTCATTGATTTTAGGATTATGTTAGTGAGCCGCCCCCAATACCATCGTTTTTTCTTTTTCTTTTTTTTTTTTTTTGGTCGACGACCGGGATTGTCAACAATCCATGTGTCGTGTCACCTATTGCATTGAGCAGGGGATGCATCGTCTATGTACATAATAAACGTTCCTGCATGAGTGACACGGAACAGGTGTGTGGAGAGGAGACGGTGTAGGGGGTTTCCGAACGAAATTTGGATATATCCAAACATGGACTCAGGGGTGTATTGCAGATGAGCACCGCAGGCACTCATCTACGTTCGGCACCATGACATTTCTACCCAAAGGCAATATTTTTTTTTCGGCCGGATAGATGCGCCCGGGATTCGAGGCCGAGTCTTCTAAGCTGCCGCAGTCCAAACGCCACTTGGCAGCCGCTGCAAGTCACAGGCGATCCAGGAACACAGCAAAAAAGCTGTCAGAGTTGTTCCCTCCCGCTCCTCGAAGGCATGGCATAACGAGTATCTGTATCGAAGGAGACAAAAGTCGCAGGAGGACTTGACAGCCAGGGGAGAAATACTGAGGTACCAGGAACAAACGTTGGGAAGTGGAATGCACCTTAGCGAAGGGAAGAACTTCACTCACCGTCTCTCTGGCTTCAGTACGAGCCGAAATTTAGGGGAGAAAAATCAAGCAAATTCTGTCGTTATATGCGCGGTTAGCAAGAGCCCATATTCTCCCACCCAATCGCGTAGAATCAATTCCAGTAAAACCGTTCCCTGTTCCAAGGCGGCTATAGCCATGCATTTTAAGATCTGGAAATGGTCTTCCCAGCGGCGCGGGTCAGACAAAATCGGCAGGAGTTCCGTAAAGCAAGCCGACCCTGGCTTGATCGTGTAGTTGGTACTATCTATCTCGTTGGGCGACACTTACTTGTCGTTATAAGGCAGCGATTGCTCGGCGCAAGAAATTTTCGCGACGCGCTATTCTCGGGCAATGGTGTCGATCACTGGCTCAGAACCAATCTCTCATATCCGAAATCCGGTCGTGGGTATCCGAAGATTCTACTTCGTAGCAATGTCGATTTAAGAAAGTGGGCACGATTTCCCAATGGCGACGGTGGGTAATAATTTCGAGGTAACGGGAGCGTTATGCAGTGACACGAAATAGACAGGCGTACCGAGGCTTGACGGGAATGTCAACCACCGCAGTCAACCAAAGAACCTAATAGTGCAACTTCCAGTTATTAGATCGACGTGTTATTCCCCAGCCAGAGAAAGAGGATGAGCTTGAATCGAATCGCGACGTGACGGGTTGACGGGTGACCGAGTATCCGCCCCCCAACAGTCCTTCCGACCAACCTTCCCAAGTGACAAGATGAATCGATGCGTTGCCAATTTTATATGGTGGCCGAGCGGGAAGATCGCGTCAAAAATTCTTGAAGGCTGAGTGGCAGAGGCTCACGATGAGACGTCGTAATGGTAGGTACGTCGGCGGCGGGTGGGAGATTATCTAACAAGGAAGGCCCAAATACCTTTTCCTGAGAATAATATGGATCGTATAAAGAGAGTGCCTCCAGGTTTGTTGTCAGTATCCTGAGGAGTCCTGGAAATGCGATTCGAAAACAGAAACTTCAGGTTGGTATGTTGGATCGATATCCCGCAGAAACAATCGTGCAATCGGACCTCGATTCTGCTTCGTATGTTCAAGGGGTCGAGAGGAAGAGTTTGGTGGTACTGAAGACAGGAACGAGAATGCTCCACCGCTCAGCAAGGATCGCGAAAGATGAAGGCTCGTCGATGTTGAAATGAGGAAGGCGATGGGAAATGTTCGTGAAATCAACTTATGGCGAAGAAGACATCATAGGAGAATGTCAACTATTACTTCGAAATTCTTTACCCCCAGACCTCAGGCAAGGATACAAAGGCCTTCTCCTATCCGGCTGGCAAGTATCTCTGACAAGGCAAGCTCAAGAGATTGTTGATGGTGCTAGGATTCAGAGTACTACCTCATAATGTAAGACGACGAAGTATACGAAGTAGGCAAGCCCCAGAGGACAGTACATCATTGATACATACATCAATACACTACAGCCTACAGGGGTTCATTTTCTAGGGGTAGGGGGCCCAGGGTGGGGATCACAAGGAAAGGACAGTGGAGATGCATCACCACAGGCAGCTTCGACCTCGTGCTTCTCTGATACTCAAGTTACGAAGTAAACAATTTGCTCTCAACCTGCAGTTGAATTCGTCCCGTCTGTTGTTTCAGTTGACGACGCTCACGAATGTTTCTAGGCTCGGTCTTCTCTAAACTTCGGATTCTGGGCTGCCCAGCAGGGAGCCTACATATTGGCTCATCGTGTGAAGGGGATGGAATATCAATTTGATTGATCTGATACTGGCGCATACTCCGCTGGCACGTGGGAAAGGGAATGTACACTACCTTGGAGTTAGTTAACATCAAAAACGGTAGGCTATATATACTCCACAGTATCTGGTGTGTTTATATTGATGTTATTTCCCGAAAGGCTCCTCAGAACTTCTTGACGACTTGCACAAGAGACTCTGAAATAAACCCCCGGAAAAGTGGAAGGCGCTGACTGCAAGGGCAGGCATCTAGCTCTTGTGCCGCGTGCTCAACCTCGCAGGGCGGCAAAGGAAACCTCATGGCGGCGGAAGGAAGGTAATTTACTTTTTTTTAAAAAAAAGAAAAAAAAAAAGAAAAAGGAAGAAAAAAAAAACCATGCAGCACGGTAAGCACAACCGAAGCCGCAAGGCGTCGAGTATTATTCGATTGAAGCTGTTTTTGGGGGCAGGAAATTTCAACCCGCCCTCGCATGATTTGATCCACCCGCTAATGAGGAACTGATGACGACGTGCGCAATATGGTTTATATTCTGGAAAATCAGTCCTGGTTCCATCGGCATGTCATGTCAAATTGCCATTCTCCCAAGTACGAAGCACGGGACACTAATTCACAAGCTGTACCTGCCTCCACTGCAAATTAGTGTAGTTACGAAGTTACCTTCGTCCCATGTGTCATTCGCGTGGTGTGCTGGTCGAACGCGGTTGCCTCGAATGTTCTCTCTCCGCGTTGCTCAATGACTTGTGCGAAATAATACGAAAACGGTACCAATGTATCGGGATTGCTGCCATACTATAATTGCAGTAAGGAATCCCACAACGAAAATCAGTGTACTTATAGTAAACCACATGGACTGGCAATTTGCCCCAACATTGACTGAATGAGCAACTTGACCATGAATGATGAGAAACCTTGCTCGATATTTGCACTTGTTTCTTCCTTCGTTGGGCGTTGAGTGCGCGCCTGCGAGATATGCGCGACTTGGAGGGATGCTAGCGCATGTCCCAGGATTTCGGGATATCAATTCCGGGCACTGGTGCGGCAAACACAAGATTTAATCCAAATGAGGAGAGCACAAATATAGCAGTAGATGACTATGCTTCGCAGGAATTAGTGTACTCCGTACTTCGTAGTATGGGCAACCGGCTTGGCTGTTCTTCAAACGATGCTTCAACAAAACGCAGTCGAAAACCAGCGATCCCAAAAGTCCTAGAGGAATCCGGTGATTTTCGCACAATGCAACGACCCATATAACCCCGAATTACTTCGTTAATGACCAGAGATCCAGACCCCGTTGCGTAACCTCCTCTTTTCCCACACCTACTATGGACAAGTGCGCGCTCGTTCTGGTGAAGAGAGGCTTGCCAAGAAGGCTAAGTGGGCATCTCCGTTCATTCTTCATTTCGGCAGCACGATTCACCCCTGCCCGCGCCCTTGGTCGGATCTCGGGGGTGAATGAAGGAACCCAAGGTCTCGGGTAACCTGGATCCCAGGGGGCCGCTGAAGGTTAAACTGAGTATGATCCTAGCTCATCTTCTCCCGCGTCAAATGTTTTTTGCTTTCAGCTTTTTTCATGCTTCGTGCTTCGCACCGATTTAATCACACCTCGTTCCCAAAATTGCCTCAACAGAGCTGATAAATCAAGAGCTATTTTCAGCCGTCAGTTCGGCTCGTGCGCCTCTACAGGTATCAGTGATAAAATTCTTCGCGAGCATTGTCAACTAGCCTAGTTAGAGGCTCACTTCGTATGCATGGGCCAGCCCTGAATGTTCCCATAGTTTCATTGTATTAGTAGACTTTTCCTTCGCACACGACTTCGATCATCTCTCGTTGCTCTTTGAATATGAAAATTAAAAGTGGGCAAATTGCATTTTGGGGTAATAATCCGTTGATAAATCTGATATGTGTAGGAAGTACTCGGAGACTTCGAAATAGCATGACAAAGGAGTAAATAAGCACACTGTGCCCTGTTGTACCTCATCAAGAAGGATTTGATTCCAACTTCGCAGTGTAAGCCTCGCTTTTGTGCGAAGTACGAAGTAAGGTACACTACGAAGAAGAGAGGCTCAAGGATACACTCCTTAACCTCTTTAAGCTTTAGCGTAGCACCGGGGGAAGCAGCCGTTGGTTTCCTAGCTTGCAGATCCAGAAATTAATCATTGTGATGGTTTTACGTACAGACCTCGTTTTGGAGCGTGCAGTGTGATAATCCTAGTCCTGCTTGTACGAAGGAAGGAGTGATCTACAGCGCACCACGGCATGAGCTGCGTTGATAGAAAATCGAAACGAGAAGATCTGCCACAGGGACCTAATGCGCATGAGCGTATTCAAGTACCGCGGAAGCAGAGCACCTCCGTTTCCTTACTATTGGATTATACAGCATGCGCTGCAACGTCAACTTTTCCAGCGCAAATCTCTCGAGGCTCCTTGAGTCGACGTGAAGGAGGGGCTCGGTAGCCTATCATGGCAAGCGTGGTGGGACCTCGATGGCTGTTGGAACGCAGCAAGGGAGCAACTCGAGCTAAGCCTGTGCGATCATCAGAAGCGCCAAGATTATCCTGGGTGGATGAAGTCCACTAGCGGCCCCCTGTGGTCATTTCCGGCCACCCTTGTTCGTTGCAGGTCCAGGTCTGTTCTTTGGTACGGAACTCTCCGCTGGCTAACCCCACGCCACAGCGTTCTTGTACAACACCGTTCATCCCCTTTGAGCTATTATCTGGCCTCGAGGTCCGAAGTAATACGAAGTACTTCGTCCACTACTCGCAGCGACACGGCGTGGTGCAATTCTATTGTGGCTCCATCACAACCAGGCAATGTCAGTGCGTCTTCAATGGGTGATGTTCGTTGCCAAAGTCACAACAAATCTTGCTTGCGCATACTACTCAGTAATATTACAGTTCCATGCGAAACCTTTCAAAAGCACACTGCAGCACGGTAATTACGAAACCAACCCCTTGTGTGCGAGATTCGAGCTGTATTGGGGACACCTCTCGATGCTGGTACTTCGGACTTTGCGCCGTCTCCTTGAGAGCAACAGTTCAATGTTAATATGCATTATTATTGTTCCACCCGGTTTCTCGAACGAAACCACGCAATGCTTTATTAGCTCTCGCCACATATTTGCAGTTGAAGTCCGGCTCTCAGCCCCGGAAGAAATGCAGGGTTGGATGAAGCTTCTTTATCCAAAACCGCCTGTGATAAAAATCCTACGACAGTGTTTATGCTTCGAGACCTACGAAGTGTGGAGTAATACTGCATTTGATGTTCTCCTGCCCCCAAGACTGCATCAGTCTACGCTACGAAGTAGTGTAAACCAAAGACACCGAAGTACCGAGGTACATACTACGAGTGCATCCACGTCCTGATCCCTCCGCTCCACTCCAAAGGGTGGGAAGACTCCTTCATCAGCACAAAGTACCAATCAAGAGGAGGCGCTAGTTTCCTAGGGAAGTTCCCCGAAATTATTAAGTTATCAATTGATGTTTGCTGCCCTCTCAGGCAAGTTCGAAGTATGGGGTACTAGTACACTAGGAAGTACATACGAATGATGTGGAGCACTTCGCGAAGGATTTCTGCTCCATGAACAACTGTGATACCCCTGGCGGTAGTAGTGTTTTAGTGCAAAGCGAAAGGTCGACTGGTTCCGAATTTTAGGATTGATAGCTGGTTTAAGACCCTGTTCAAACCGGTGGCGTTGTCAAAGGGTAGGTCTGGGGAAGCTTGTTATCAAGGGCTGGATAAAGACCATGTTGCCGACAGTTGCTCTGTCTATTATTGAGAGAGGAAAAAAGTTATTATCCATTTGTTGTTGTAAATGTTAGCTTAAGACTTATTTCCTGTTCTTCGACGCTTTCCTCATGAATTTGCAACAATTACTTCGTAAGAAACCCAAGCCTGCCCAGCCTACCCCAAGCCTATGCCACAATACATCAAATGCACCCCTCCCAATCACACAGTGTGTCTTCTCTACTTCTTTTCCCTCAGTTAGAAACGTTGGGGTTCTCGACACCTTCACCAAGACCTTCAAAAAGGTCGCGGACATCTGGGCGACGGAAAACTGTCCTTCTGTGAAGTGATGCCACTACTCCCCGCAACTCCGTGGCTCGGCCTTGATGGCTAGCCTGCTCGCGAGGTTCAACGAGTCGCTCGTTGGTGTCGGGCCGTCCGCGTTTCCCCAGATTGCGAATTGTGTTCTACACAGTACGCAGCTTTCTGGGGCGGGATGGTGAGGACGCTGGGTGCGAGGTATTCGTAGCAGGAAGCGGTGGGTCTGATGTGTCTGCTGGGTCGGTGTGGGATTTTGAGTCAGGGATAGCTTTAGTGATTGGTTGGTGCTTCTCTGCCCTTGGCTCGCTCTCGGGCGCTTCTGGGATTGGCTGTTCTGAAGCTGCCGCCCCCTAATCCGGCGACTTCAGACCATGCACAGTCTCGTTCTGCTCCCTGATCGAGTCCAAGATAACTTCTTCCTCGTCCTCCTCATCGTCCTTTTCATAGTCCTCATCAGTGGCATCCGCAGCCCCGCAAATGGCCGCAACTCGTAGAAGGTTCCACTGGAGTTCTAAAAGCTCGAGGCTAGGGAGAACCTCCGGATCATCTGCTCTAATGATAAAAGTTTGTCCCGTTTCGATAGGAGCACCACTTCTCCGATGCGCCAGGTTTGTGCCCCACCCCTTGTAGTCTGTCAACTCCGCTTGGACTAAAATGTCGAGGTCTGTCCTAATTTTTGTTCGGGGCCTTAAGGAGGTTTTTCTTAGCCAGTGGAATTGGAGAACAATTCCATTGTGGACGCGCCGGAGGGGCTTCAAGGCAAACCTGGCATTGTCGAACCAAAAATGGAGTTGGTGGTTCATTGAGATGTAGTTTTTCGGTGACTGCGTAATACCTGCTTCTTCGTAACACCTCCGCCAGTCAATTGATTTATCAGCACCCCAGAAAACCTGGAGTAGTTGATTGAGATTATAAAAATCTCTTTTTGCACTTGTTGCGAAGGGGAAGATGTGTGCTGCTGCAGGATCGCCCATGCCACTGAACACACAGGTGTTACCATCTCGTATTTTAGCCCGCTCTCCGCCACCTCTCGTTATATCATTAGGAGAATCAGGAGGACCTAAGATTGATGCCGGTACTGTTAGACGCGGCGTTGGTGGTAGATCCGTTTGGGGACAACCTTTTGGAAGGTCTAAGGAAATGTTAGTTAGAAGGGGAGAAGCTTGTTGGGTTCTCGGGACACATACAACTCCTAACTGCATATGAGGCCCGAACATTCATGAGAAGGATGTCATCCAAGTGGATAGCCGAAAGACTTTCCTTAATCTCTGAGATCGGCGCAACCATGACGAAACCTAGCATCGATGCGTTCAGCTCCGATGCCCTAAGATAACGGCCCTGGAATATTCGCTGGAGCTCTCGAAACAAGTGACATCGTTCATTGATATCGGTGATGTAATCCGTGACGGGTTCCATCGAGATGGGTTCGATGGCAAGGGCTCCAACGGTGTGACGCACAGCACCTGGATTGATGTTCAGGGCCATTAGCAATTGGTCCATGAAGTCAGGCTCCAGCCGAGCCAAGGCTTCGGCGCGATCCATTTCGGTTGCCATCGCTATTAGATTGTGTTGCGAAGGGAGTATCAATTAAATAAAAGACGTTGACGGGCCTGGAATGTTCTAATGCAAACAATTCCGTTTCTCTGTGGTGATTTTGTGGGAGAACACCAAAGATCCGTGCAAAGAACGGTGACGAAAACTAACTAGTATATTCGGCTAAACTGACCCTTGGGGGCGGCTCACGTGTATTTTTCAAGCCAGTTGCCCAACATTAGTAAAATACAGGTGCCCAATTCAATGTCGTTTTTGGCAACGAGCGACCCCTCTGCTTGTCAAAAACGGGTCCCATCTTCATCCCCGTGAGCGTCCTCGTCGTCCTCTCGTCATCGCTCTGGTCACTGTCGGGAGTCGTCAGATCTTTTGGCGGCAGCACCTTGCATTCACCCAACCTTGATCAATGGCATCCGCCCCTACGTATTTCGGTACAATTTCCAGTATTATTTGCAAAGATGAAATGCTTCGTTACAGTGAGGGCTGGCATTGATCATTCGTGAGCTTAACCCATCCATTTCAACAGGCACAACGAGCGCAACAAATCAAGTCGTGGTACTGAGGTACTTCGTATGTAATAAGGAGGTGACGAGGATTCTGGGGGAGAGCAACTACCAAGTAAAATTACCTGGCCCAATAGGGTTAGTGGTGATATTTAGCACCCGTCCAGGCGGTACCTGCAAAGTAGTGGAGTGTAATTTCTCGAGAGTGAAAAGTGGAAATGGTTTAGGATCAGCATATTGACATGGGCACGGCTGGGTCGACGACCAGGGACAGGTCGGGGACTTGGGGGTAGGTGGAGCCGGCACTGCACTTAGCACAGAACCATCGTGCCGCTCTTTGGCTTCAATGGAAGTACGAAGTACTGACTTCGTACTGGAGCCGGCAGGTTTGCATGGTGTGCGAGAAGCGGCGGCTGTTGACACAAAGTGATCATTCAGGATCGGCGCTCGGGCGTTGACTATCACTTCCATGGCAGCCCCTCCGAAGGATGTTTGGTATCTCTCGGATTACGAAGTAGGATGCTGGAATGCATGATCATATCGGGTCATTGGAGGCCTAAGATTCGCAATCTTCCCCCGACTACCGTGAATACTGTACGAAGGAGTGTATATAAGCAGCATCAATATTGCGCCGAGCTTGGCAATCTCACCAATCCTCGCAGACCGTCGACGTTGAAGAATTTTCGAAGGACCCAAGCCCTCCCTGTTTCAAGCGAACTCCTCAAACCCTGAAGATTCCTGGGCGCCATGCTTTCCAAATACTACTTTGTGGGATAGCATGCATCGATGTATCCACCTCCCAGCTCTCTCCAAACCAGGTTCGAGGGAAGCAGGGCACATTATCCTCGTTTCCCCTCTCTGATGCATCACACCTGAGTGGGCCAA
>JUDQ01000509.1:0-20872 GCA_000812075.1 Scedosporium aurantiacum
GAGGTGTTTGCTCTCGTAGCATTCAAAAAAAAAAAAAAAAAAAAAAAAAAAAAAAGAAAAAGCTGACATACCCTGATACTCCGGTCCGCGCTCCCCGTAACGAGGTGCACATCATCAAACTGCAAACATGTAACCGGCCCCGTATGGCCAACCAAACTCCTATGCACCTGGCCGCTCCTCAAATCCCACAGCCTCACCATGCCATCGGCCGTGCCGCACGCCAGCGCGGCGTCGAACACCTGCAGGGCGCCGACGAAATTGGCCGCCCCGTTCGACCCGCGGGCCGTGTGGCGCCAGTTCCCGTCGGAGCTGCCGAGGGTGGCCGAGGCCTGCGCGGCGGCCCACATGACGTCGAGTGTCTGCACGCAGCGGCCCTTGTTCAGGTCCCACTGGCGCAGCGTCTTATCCGAGGAGCCCGAAACTAGCGTCTCGCCGCGGAAGTGCAGCGCCGTGACCTCGTCGAGGTGGGCTTGTAGGGTGAAGAGCGGGCACTCGGCCATGGTGCCGGCGGGGGGGTCGACGGGTTGGTCGTCAGGGTGGGCGAAGGCGATGCCGTCCTCGTCCTCCTCGTCGTCGCCGAAGCCGCTACCGTAGGGGTCGTAGTGGGCCTTGCTGAGGTCCCAGAGGCGGACGGTGGCGTCTACCGAGCCGGTGGCGAGAATGTTATGGTCGACCTGGAGAGCCCCTACAGAGGCTGTGTGTCCCTCGAGGAGGCCGATACAACGGCCTGCATTGAGGTCCCATACGCGGACGGTGTCATCCATGGCGGAGGAGACCATAGTGCCGAACGGCGCATCGAAGTCGAGGGCGAGGATGGTGTCTTGGTGAGCGCGGATCTCCCTGATGGCGCTACCGGTCTCGTAGTGTTCGTGTAATATGGGCATGGATTTCCGGCGAATGCTCTTGACATTCTTGGTTCGGGTGGGGGTGGACTGGTTGGAGGGGATCTTTTCGTAGATGGACTGGGACATGAAGCCAATTTCTTCAGCTTCTATTATTAGCCCGTCGTCCTCGTCATCGATCGGGGTCTGTCGGCCTGCTGCCGCGTTTTGTTGTGCAATCTGTTGCGCCTCTTCTAAGCGGGCCTCCATGTCGACGACTACAAAGTACAGAAACATTGGTTAGCAGCTTGGGGATGAAGGGGGTGAAGGAGGTGAAGGAAGTGAGGTGGAGCGAGCCATGTTGCCACAGTCCAACAGCACAACTTACTATCCTGTTCTAGCACGGCCTCGTCCTGTTCGAGATTCGCTAATCGATCCAAGACCGACCTCCTCATGCCGGTCAAGTTGGCAATCTTGTTATCGATATCCCTGATCTCACAACTCGCCATATTCTTCCGAATCATCAACAGGTGCAGCTCGTGCATCATGGAAGCCTTCTCTCTCTTTAGCCTGGAGACATTCTCAGGCGATCCGTCGATGTGCTCGACATCATCCAGCAGCCTGCGGCCCCTCGACACCCTTCTCCTATGTTTCTTCCCCTCGTCGGTCATATCGGGGAAGCTGGCCTGGAAGCCTTGGAAGAGCGAGTAGGAGTTTTCGACGTAGGGAATGTTAGCTAGCATCTCGTCAGATAGGGAAGTGAGGGCGCGGTGCTTGATCTCGGTCCGCGAGAGCTTGGAGCGCACGAGCTCGGACGGGGTGGTGCGGGCCATGGAGAACACGCCGCGCTGGACCGAGGGCTGCTGGAGCTGTTTGTGCACGGCGGCCATGGCATTGTGGTAGTGGTCGATGCTGAGGCCGTCGCTGGGAGCGGCGCTGGGGCCGGGACCGGGACCCATGAGGTGGCTCGCGGTGGTGGTGACTTTTCTACCAAAGGTCTCGAGGCTTCGGGTCTGTTTGCGAAGGGGCGAAAGCGCGCACGTGGGTTAGCGGGATTAGTCCGAGCGAATAAAACAAAGAGAGGAAGATTTTTTGAAGCTTTCGTGAGGTGGGGGCCTTGCAGAGAATGAAAACAGTAAAAGGAAAAAGAAAAAAAAAAAGTTGGCTGTAGCCTTTGGATGGCGAATCATGAAATCAAGTGTCCATGTCTAGGAGAGAGACGTACAGATATCAGCGAGGCCTCGTCCTCGGCGAAGGAGTCGTCAAAGTCATGCTCGTGGTCACTGTCCGCCATGCGCTCGAATGTGGCAGAGGGGCCGATTTGGACGAGTCGGAGCGAAGGCAAGGTGAATAGAGTGAAGAGAGAAGAAGAATAGAAAAATTACAAAAAAAAGAACAGAGAAGAAGAAGAAAAAAAAAAGTCAGGCAGACGTCAAGTTGTTTGTCGTCAACCACAGAGAAGCCAAAAAGGGGAGGGATCAATTGGAAGGGAATTGATGGTGGGTGGCAGAGGTCAGGAGGAGGTCGAGATCAAGGTGGTGTTGGTGTTGGAGCGTGTCGTGCATCAGGCCTGGACATTTAGACGTTTTGCAACGTTTGGTTGATGTTGATGCTGCAAAGAGAGTCCAGAGCAGAGTCCGGAAGTCCGAGTGCAGGAGTCCAAGTGTAGAAGTCCAAGTCTGGTCTAGTCTTGAATTGATTTGAGGCGTTTTGGCCTGTGGTGTCGGGTCTTGGTCGGCTCTACGAAGGACGAGGTACAAGGGAGCTTGGGCAACTCTGGAACTCTGGGGGGAACTCTGGGGCAAACTTGGGTTGGGGGACAGAACTGGACAACTGCAGGAGAGACAATTGGGCCGTCAGCAGCTGGCAGGAGGCGTTCTTTGTCTGTGCCCGTTGACATTGTGCACGTTGTCCCGAAATTTAGTGTTCCTTGCAGATTGATGCCCTGGAAATTGGCGGAGGGTCCCAGTGATGCTGGCTTCTGAACAGCCGGACCCACTATAAATAGTGTACTTCGTAGTGTAGATCAAATAGTGCACGTACTTCGTACGAAGTACTTCGTATTTAGTGTACAATTGCGGTGTTCCAAGTACGAAGTACCTGTACGAAGTAAGGTTCAACCCAGCAACAAAAACAATAAGCTCGGCCAGGCCAGCACACACAACAGCAGGCATATGAAGCATCAAGTTGCAATGAGCGGCTGACAGCTGCAGGGGTCCATGTTGATCGTTCGAGCTGCTCATCAATTGACTTCAATTGCTTGATGCATTGAGATTGCTCCATGTTTCGTTTATGCGCCGCGGGCTTCCCGAACCAGCCAGGCAGTGAAACAAACAGCAACAGCAACAGCTTGAAGAACATTCAATGAACCAATGACCGCACTAAAACACTAAAATAGCACTACAAAGTGTTTAGTGTTTATCAAAGGAATCAATTGATCTTGTAGTTTACTCTAGGGGACCTCACTCTCGGCTCTTCCGTCCTTCGGACACTACAGGTGCGCTGGCAGTTACAGTTGAGGCTTGTTGTTGCTGAGCTCAGCTTTTTTTCTTTCAATGTTTTTTTTTTTTTTTTCCAGCTTCTGCGTCATCGCGCCTGCCCCTCACTGCTCAGTGGAAATCGACAATTCGGCGCCCACAACCGAATCCGATTTCGATTCCAATTCCAGCCTCCATCGGCTTGGCGGCTGCGAACTCAATGTTGACTCAACCTCCAGAATCCGGCATTGACCATTGACCCTTGACCATTGACCCCCATGCCCCATCACCACCAATCTCACTCCCAAGCTCTCCCCTCCGATCCTTAGATTCTTCACAACACCCTTTCATGTTCCCCGCCTTTGCACGCAGTCGCATAGTTCCAACTATGGATTCTGTAATTGACCTCTCTGATGCCTCAAAGGCACTTGACCTGGCCCGCATTCGTGCACAATTGATGTAAGTTGCCCCTCTATCTTTTTTCCCTTGCTTCCGATTTCCGGCATCCCGCTTTTTTTTTCCTGTCCTGGCGCATACCTTTCAGCGTCAGCGAAAAGAACCAAAGACGGTCGAAAGGGAGAGGGAAACAGGTAGCAGGGCAGGGAAGAAAAAAAGAAGAGGAATAAAGAGAATAAAAAGAAAGGAAGGAAGCGAAAGAAAAAAAAATGCACAGAAAGAAAAGAAGAGGAAAAAAGAAGGAAAAACGACTCTACGGCTTCTGCTACATCTCGCAAACTAACACATCTGCTCCAGCCGCCTTGAAGACACCATCATCATGACCCTCATCGAACGCGTCCAATTTCCCCTCAACCGCAAGATCTACACCCCCGGCGCTGTCGATATTCCCAACACCAACCTCTCCTTCATGGACTGGTATCTCCGCGAGCAAGAGCACTTGCAGTCCAAGATCCGCCGCTACGAGTCCCCAGACGAATACCCCTTCTTCCCCGACGCTGTCGAGAAGGCCATCCTGCCCCCGATCTCCTACCCGCAAATCCTCCACCGCAACGACGTCAATGTCAACGACAAGATCAAGTCCTTCTACACCGAAAAGTTCCTCCCCGCCGTCTGCCAGACCCGCGAGGATCGGGGTCCCCGCGCCGAGAACTACGGGTCTACCGCCACCTGCGACATCGCTTGCCTGCAGGCCATTTCGCGGAGGATCCACTTTGGCAAGTTCGTGGCCGAGAGCAAGTTTCGCCATGAGCAGGATAAATATACGACAATGATCAAGGCCGGCGATAGAGACGGCATCGGCGAGGCTATCGTCAATAAGGCTGTCGAGGTCCAGGTTCTTGCCCGGTTGAGGTCCAAGGCGGAGAATTACGGAAAGGACCCCGTGGCGAATAATGATACCGAGAGTTTGCCCAAGATTAATGTTGATGCCGTCGTGGAGATGTACGAGCATTTTGTTATACCCTTGACGAAGGAGGTCGAGGTCGAGTATTTGATGCAGAGGCTGGACTAGCTGGACTAGAATAGTAAGGGTGGCGAGGTGGCGAAGTGAGTGAGGGCTTGCTTTATGAATAGATACGACAGGCTTGGCTATGGATGGATATTTCATAGAGGCAAAGGGGTTATGCGGCATTATTACTAGAGAAGCGAAGGAAATCTGGGAGAGTGGATGGCGTTGTGAGGTCCTAAATAAAAGCGTTGAACTCTTGCCATTTACTGTCTTGACTTGGGTGGCGGCGGTGACCAACTTCGAAGTGGCATCTCATATAAGGCGGGTGTGGCCCACTACGTTACAATGTCGCGAACCATCAGGAGTTTTTGAAGTCCGCCTGCTTCACAGATACACCACAACTGTCCGGCTAGGTTTTTCGTTCGCTTGAGGAAAATGGTTAGTTACCTTGGCCAAGATGAGAAAACCAAACGATGTCCAAGAACGGGTCAAGTATAAATCGTACCCTTGAAGTAAGATTCCCCTATCCAACCATGCCGTGCGAGATCCGAACCGAACTTGCCAGATTTTGTCCGCGGCTGAGCAGGCAATCTCTCTGACGCTGTGGTAAAAGATGTCTCGTTTGTTGGCCGCGCTGAAATTGTATCCCCCGATCGAGAAATAACAGCTCTTCCAGCACGTTCGAACTCACGGGCAGAACGGAGTCGGAGCTTCCTGCCGTGTGGGAGAATCTTGGTATCGGCCCACAAGCCTAGATGCTGGAATTGCGGGAAATCGAGGAATCCCTTTCTCCTGTCTCCTTTGGCTTCGGGATGTTACTTCAAGCCCTTTACGGTGGTGATGGGATTGGTTCCGTTCAAGTGGTTGGTACCATTAACGATGTACCGAATCGTCCCTCCCAGGCAAAGTCGGCGTCAAAGAGAAGCGGGCGGCCGCTAGCATCCGGTTTAGGCTCGGCAATACCCTCTATACCAACCCGCGTATGGATCTCACCTCGCCAGAATAGTACGGCGTTGCTATTTGCGGGTTTCGCTGTGCTTCACGAGCGAGATGAGCCGCGTAGGCCGTTGGCAAAGACATGTATTCCTGAACGATGAAAACGCAACGCTCCTGCGGCTCGAGCAGAGCCTGGGCCGAATCAGCAGCGGGCTGGGCGAGAATGACGCCCTGAATGTAGTTGTCGTCGACGTGGCTGTATTCGTTGGGAAAGTCCTTTATGACGCGTCTCCTCTTCTTGGCGTTGAATCCGGGGTTATCGAACGGGCTGGTGGGGGGCCACGTCCGTCAGGTACGCCAGTTCGATCCCACGCCGACTTTCAATCTCCCAGAAGAGGCGAACGGTCTCCCTCGGAACAGACGCATCACGACCGTCGCGATGCGTGCGGTATAGAATTCTTGCCATGAGCTTTGAGGCGATCACCTCGACGTCTTCGTCGGCGTTATACTCTATGCAAGATGAGGCACGTACATTGGCCCTATTAGGGCTGTGCGACCCACGGCATCTCGGTAGCATCTGTCGCCTACAATAACTGACAGGGCGACGCCACTGCCGCCCAAAAAGCTGACAAGCTTCCCAGGATACCCAAGCAACGGTGTCAACAATCCGGTGCAAGCACACCTCCGCCGCCCCGCCTGCTTCAGTGGGCAAGTACCAAAGACGTTCGGCAAGAGATTCGCATGTTGCAGTCCGCCTGGCGTAGTTGTATATAATGCCGAGATTGTCCCCGGATCCAGCTGAGAGGCATACGTACGGATTGCGTCGAGCTTCTTGTTCCACGTAGACGAGAGATCGATGAGGAGAGGAGTGGCGGATAGACCTACAATCTCTTCCACGTAGCGCCTGATTTCGCAACTACCCCAGGTGCTAGCGTATGGCAGATCTTCGTAAAAGAACAGAGTCGTCTTCGTCTTCGTCTTCTTGCGGGGCTGCTCTGCGATGGTTGATGAGACGATTTCCAGAACAGCATCTCGTACAGCGGAGCGATCGACGTGACACGCGAGTCCGAGCGGTACATAGACGGCGGCACCAGCGGCGAGCGCATCCGAGATGAATGGTGTGAGTTTTTCCACGACCGTCCGGTATGCGGCATCTTGGCAGGGAGGTCACGTATTCCACCCCGGGCGAGTCGTACCGGACACTGGAATCGGGAAGATCGAGACTGACGAGGTCGCAGCCTGCTAGTTTCGAGAATGCCAAGTCCTCGGATTTGCGGATTTGAGTGATGGTGGCTTGAGTCGTCTCCGAGACGTTGGGGGATTGCGACGCGGATAGGAAGGAGAATCTGCTCTGGTCGAACACGGTGATTATCAGGGAAGTCGTGGAAGGGCGGATTGGCCACGGGGCCGAAGCAGGGGAAGGCAATGTCGTCCGGGTGCGGAGACAGGTAGTAGTTTGAGTACTTCGGCTGGTGCATGGGAGCTGTTGACTCCGGAGGAGGCGGGCCGGGTTCCCGTCCATCTCTGGGGCCGATTGACCGAGTAGCGGACGAGAAAGGGTCTTGGCAAATGGAACAAATTTTCTGAGAACGCGGCAATGGATTCAACGAAAAAGGGAGAATAGGAGGATCGCGGGATTGAGGTGAAGCGAAACCAAGCCGGCTCGACAAGAATGGATTTATCGTTGATTTATTATATCGCGTGCTAGTACTTTGAAGCTGATTTGGGCGGCCGGAAACACCAGCAGAATCCCGGACCCACTCCGGCCGGCCCAACCCGGCACCGCCGCAACCACGCCGGACTTCTTTTTTTCCTCTCCTTTTCCCTTTCCTTTTCTTTTTTTTTCGTCTCTTGGTCGATTAATTCACCTAGGCGGGGAAATTAATTGATCTCAATTATGAACGAGATAGGTAACACGCTGAAACCTGATGAGATTTGAGTATTGGCAATGAAGACGGAACATCTATGTACTACGCTAAGTACTTGTCTTCCCATCCTGTCCTCCATCCCGTACATATGCACGCTATTGCTCTAGACGACGCCGTCGGCTTACCGTACGTGCGGCCTGTGGTATTATTGATTGATAACGCGGGCTGGTTTCCCCAGCACTGATCTGCCGCCCCATGTTGCCATCAACCACTGTGAGAAGACCAGGTCCCTCTCGGATTACTCGGAATCCGTATAAGCTATCCATGCACAAGTCTGCGATGTGCCGTTTTTAAGACGCTAGTTTATCATGGGCACACAAGAGAGGTGTCACGCCCCAGCATCGACGGGGTCTCGACGGCGAAAATACCCTCGCCAATCCGGCGTCTCGATACGTTCCGGCCGAGCTTATCGCTCTCATCAACAATGGACCGGCTTTTGACGAGAAGATCAAAGATTCGGTCTCTCATTCCATCATATCCTGCAAAAAGAAGGACGGGGTCGGCCGCTACATTACCATCCACCCGCTGTACCACAAGTGCGGTCGACATCGGATGTCTCGAGAGGAAGAGCAGAAGCACGGAAGCGGTGCTCTTTGCTTCTTAGTCCATGCTTCACCGAGCAGTAAAGAGAAGAATATCCAGGATATACCCAGGATATATTGAGCAGACGCTGTGGAAAGTCCATAAAGACCACGGAGATTGAAAAGCCGCTGAGGAGGAGGAGCTCCGTCGGTACCTCGACCCCTACGCCGTCAAGGGCCAGCAGCTCGAAGGCTGGGCGGCCGGAGACCTCGCGCACGTCCTCATGGAGATGGACAGGCCCGAGGACGCCGAGGTCGTCGTGCAGGAATACCTTGCCCCGAGACAAGGGCTTCTCACCCCGAGCGAACGGGCGAGAGATCGCCGGAGTGATACCATGTATCTCTAGATGCAGCTGGGCGAGGCGTTTCTATTACAAGAGCGGAGAGCCGAAGCCGAGGAGGTCTTCCAGGAACTCCTAGCTAGGTTTCGCACATTCGGGACTCTTCCCCCCTTTGAAAAGTCTCGTTTCTTCTTCTCGCAGTGCGCCCTCGCTCGCATCAGGCACCTGGAGAGCCGTTACGAGGAAGCCGTAGAATACTGGGAGGCCGCCCTGGAGACGGCTGTCAAGGAGCTCGACAGGGAACACCAGGAGGGGAAGTGAGGTCGCCGTACGTTCTTTCCGGGAATCGTATTGCTGAGCATGACGGATTGCCTTGATCGGTTGGGGGAGAAGGAGAAAGGCAGGTCGAGGGAGCTGCGAGAGGAGGCGACGGGGATTTTGGCTGAGGCTGCGACGCAGCGTTGGGTGTTGGGATTGGGGACGTACTGGCTGGCTTGGATGAAAGGACACCTGCTTGAGACCTAAGCCCGGCTGTGTGTTTTTCCAACTTATATAGTGGTACTTTTCGTATTCAGTCTTGTTCGTACACTTTATACAACCAAGGCTGGCCTGGCATTTGCTACAGCCAAAGCTCATCAACATTTCCTTCCAAGCCTGATAGCCGCCACGAAATATTAAGCGCCTTGCATCTCTGAAACTTCCATGGACTGGTGTACCTTTTCCTAATTCTTCCTTATAGACCAATACATAAGAATGAGAACCCCGAGACAAACTCTCCGCCATCCAAGTGAGGAGTAAACTGTCTCCTCCCCAAAACGCCAGTCTAATGATAAAATATAGCCGAAAGAAAGGAAAAAAAGAAATATAAAAATTAAGAGAGAGAGAGAGAGGAGGGAAAAGACAAAGGGGAAAAAATCCTCCCGGCGAATGATGCCTCATTACACTCAAAGACGAACCTCATCTCCCCTTACACTCCACGCTTCTTAGAGAAGAGCCCAGCCAAACCAGCCTTTTCTTTCGTCGGTGGCATATGAATCTCCGGAGAAACTTCAGCGAGTGGAGACGAAGCAGAGCTATCCGGGCCGCCCGAACCTCCGGGACCGCCAGGACCACCACCACCAGCTCCCTTCGATCCACCTGGTCCTCCCCCAGGCGGTGCCTTCTTAATGCTCTTCCACTGCATCCCCAAAGCGCAAAGAAACGTCGCAATAGCCAGGCCCGTGCCTGTCAAAAACACCCTCGTACAAGCAAAATTATACGCCTCCACCACAAGCGGCACATACCTCTCCTCCACCTTCCCCAACAACTCCGTCGCGCCGCTCTCGACAATGACGTGCCCGCCGCCGTCCAACCCTGGGATGTGCCTCAACCTGCTCGTGAGCAAGTTATTCAGGATGGTCTGGCCGACGGAGACGAAGACGGCCGAGCCGAGCTGCTGCGAGAAGAAGCTGATGGCGATGCCCGTGGAGACGTCTTCGGGCGGGAACACGGTCTGCACGGCGAGGTTGACGGTCTGCATGCCGAAGCCCAGGCCGAAGCCCGTGAGGAATTGGTAGGCGATCCAGCGCGAGGACGGGGTGGTTTCTGTGAAGGTGGAGAGGAGGCCTTCGCCTACAGCCATGATGACGGGGCAGACGAGCATGGAAGGGACGTAGTAGCCGAGTTTTTGGGTCGCTGCACCTGAGATTATGGAGGAGACTACAATGGAAAGGACGAGGGGGATTGTGTAGATGCCTGATTTGACAGGGTCTACTCCGAGAACAGCTTGGACTGCGGAGGGGGAGTTAGAGTAGGCGTTTCTCGGGAATATTTCTTTTTGAAGGTTTTCGGGGGCTGAGGTAGGTCAGAACTTACACCATAGAGGCACGTAGTAAATAGCCAAAATCATAGAACCGGCAAGGAATACCATGAACCCAGCCCCCGCCAACATGGACCTCTGCCGAATGATCCGCAACGGCACAGTCGCCGTATCGGGCATGAGCACCTGCACTGTCGCGAAGCCGATGAACATGACGACGAAGACGACGAGCAACGCGACGACGCGGGCATCGTTCCACGCGTACTTGGCACCGCCCCACTGGAGGGCGAGGAGAAGCGCGACGATGGCTGGTAGGAAGAAGAAGGTGCCCAGAGGGTCGAGGCGGAGGATGTGCTGCTTCACCGGCGCTGGGGGGCGAGGGGGCTGGGGGATGTCGAGGAAGAGGAAGAGGGCGATGAGGGCGACACCGCCGACGGGGAGGTTGATCCAGAAGCACCACCTGGATTTGGGGGGAGCAATTTTGGTTAGTTCTTGAGTGACGGGGAAAGGGGGGAGAGAGGGAGATCGGGACTTGCCTCCAGTTCACGGCGCCGGTGAACGCTCCGCCAATGAGCGGACCTATGACGGAGGAGAATCCGAAAACCATACCAAAGATTGCTAGACGAGAAAGAAAAGAAGGTTAGCGAGGCAAGAGGGACTCGCCAACTCTCAGATAAGAGTGTTGGCCTACCTTGGAATACTGGTCTCTTGGCTAGCGGAACCATGGGAATCATAATCATCATCGACCCCGTGAAGATCCCCGCCGATCCAAACCCAGCAATCGCTCGCCCAGCAATGAACACGGCAGACGTCGGCGCTGCTGCGCAAATGGCCGAGCCAACCTCAAAGACTACGATGACAATCAAGTACGTCCTACACAAGAAAAGTGGTCAGCCATTGAGTTCAGTCGTATATCCGGCAGAAACCGGTACCAACTAACCATTTTATGTGATAAAACTTAAATATCCTCCCAAACAACAGCTGGGACGCCGCCGTGGTAAGCATATACGCTGATCCATACCAGCCAATGTCACCCAGGCTCTGGAAATCATCCGTTATGCGCGGTATCGCAGTCGCGATAATCGTTCGGTCTAGAGCGACAAGGAACAGCGCCATAAAGTTCGACAGCATAATCGACCAAAACCGCAAACTCTTGGGCTTAAAGTTCTTTTCCGGATCCCCGAAGGGTCCCCCCGGGCCACCACCACCACCACCACCACCAGGAGGAGGAGGAGGACCTCCCGGCCCCATGCCGCCCAGGGCGGGAGAATCCAGGCGCCCCACTCCGGCTCCGCGGAGAGTCTCGTCAAGGGCGTCGGCGGGGGATGGAAGGGGAAGCTTCGATATGCTGCCCTCTCGCCGTGAAGATCCACTGGGTGTGGAGAGTCCGTCTTTGGCGAAGAGGGCACCATGTGTCGCGAGGTCGAGGTCAGATCGCGAGGAACCACCCGCGTTTAGGTTCTCCATTGCGACGTCGAAGCTATCCCGGGGCCTGACGGAGTGGCTCGATCCCTCTCGCTTGGCGAGCCTGCGAGGGTTCTTCAGCGGTCTTAGGGGAGGATCAGGTAGTGGCTTGTGATTGAGGTAATATCTCTTGTCGCAGGGTTCAGAATCGGCCCAGTAGCCCTCGTAGTCCCTAGGGTAGTAGGGTTGTTGGTAATAGGGCTGGAGCTGCTGAGGTTGATGTTCTTGTTGCTGTTGGTGCTGGAACTGCTGGAGCTGCTGATAGTGATAGTTTTGATCCTGATGGTAACGGTAATCCTCGTCCTGGTGCAGATGCTGCTGGTATTGGTAGTCCAGGTCTAGGTCGTGCTGAGAATAGTTGTGGGAAGAGCGGGCTTCGTGCTCTGAATCATGGCGGTGGTGGGAGGAGACGGTGAATTCAGAGGCTGAAGCAGCCGGGGAACGGCCTGCCGTCGGGGAGTCTTCTCCCCAGTGGGAAGCCCGAGCCATTGGAAAAGGGGAGGGAAGGGATAGAGGTGTGCTTTTCGGAGATTGGACGTGGCTTATACCTAGTACGGGGGCGTGTATATGCAGTCTTTGTTTTTTTCTTTTCTTTTTTTCACTGCATCCCCCGTCGTTCTTCTACAGACCAAATGCTGCTGCTGCTGCTTATGCAGATCTCCGGGTTGAACAGGGTTCTAAAAAGAGTGGTGGCACTGGGCTTGCTAAAGCTCATCCACGGTTGGGCTTCACGAAAGACGAAAGCCGGGTGCCGTTTCTCTGTGATTCCTTTTGGGGGGTCCAGCGAAAGCGGCGCAGGTGGAGTTCCGGTGAGATACTGCGCCTGGAATAGTGTAACGACAGATGAAACTGGACGCCACCGGACGAGAAATATGCGTAGGTGACAGCGGAACGGTGAGCGCAGACTGTAAGCTGCAGCTTGCTATTTACGACATCGAGGGGAGTGTCGGAGTTTATTCCCTGTTTTCGTTCCTTCCTTTTTTTGTGCGTGTAGAAGGGGCGGATGTAGACGAGTCCGTTCCCGCGGCCGGCTTGCAAGTTTCCAGATGTGTACCGAAATCACAGAGCTCCGACTACAATGAAGAAGGGAGAAGAGGGAGAAGGAGATGCAGCACCAAGTAGAAGAAGAGACAAAAACCGATGGCACGGAGCAAAAGAGGCTCGGGGTCGAAAAGAGAAACGAGAGAAGAGGAGGAAGAAAGAGAACACGCAGGTGAGCGGGCTTGTTGAGGACAATATCTCATCAAGGATGCATCAGGGCTGAAACTAGAAACACGAGACTTCGATATATAAGATGAGATGTTTCCCAATGCTCTCCATTCTGGAAAACGAACGTCTCAGAGAATAGAGACCTGGGGTGTCAGTCTGGCGATATGAGACTCACAAAACATCGACTGATGAGCCTATTGTCTTCGAATCGACGCAGTACCACTTAGGTCCCTGAGCAGTGTGGTCTTGCAGAACTTGGACTTTGTTAAGGATGACTGAAGAGTTGTCTGAGAAGGAGAAAAAGAAAGTAAAAAGGAAAGAAAAAAAATTGAAAACGAAAATCAAAATACAGCAGCACAGCACACAACATTGAACATCCGGGTCCGGACGGGAATTGGGGGATACAGACATATAGATCCGGAGAGCATGACCGAAGATCCAGTCCAATCGCGTCAGGGTTTCTTTACATCCAAGCCACCAGACATTGTCTCTGTCTCGATGGAAGACTATGTCCCTGAAAGATGCGATAGGGTTTGCCACCATCTTGGTGGTGGCCATGCCCCCTTCGGAGGAGGCATTGCTCTCCTCTTCTCTTGCTCATCCTTGAGCCTTTATTCTTATTTTCTCGTTAGGAGCAATCGTACTTAATCGTACTTTATCATACTTGACAGTTCCCCCGTGAAAGCAGGATGATGCACAGTGGGACGCGAGAGGTGCCGGGAAAGGATAAAGACAAAGACCGTCGGAAGATTGCAAGGCGGGTGAGCTGAGTGGCTCGCCACGAGTCATCTGCATATTAGCGGGGAAACATTGCAGACATTGCAGACATCGCAGCGTGTGTCTCTGTTGTCAACGAAAGCAGACGCGACTTCAATGATCTGTTTGTCTTGTCTCGACCCAGGAACTGTAGTTTATCTTCTAAATTTGCTTTTTTCTCCTCTTTATTTAATATCAGAGTGGGCCACCGTGTCTCTCCTGTCTTACTTGCCCCTGCTACCGAGGTACAGGGAATGACCTGCATGGAGAAAGAACACTGAAGATCTTTGCATGATGATGGAGGACGAGAACGCGGTAGAGAAAAGAGAGAGTCAAGTGATGGGGCTCCAACGGAGGGAGCATTGTCAATCATTGAAGATTCCAGTGGACCGAACGGAAGATACAAAGCCGTTCCAAGGAAAGCCGGCATACTTGGCACCCGATGGAAACTGCCGATGCCAAAGCAAAGGAAGGAACTTGTGCTGGGCTGCACAGATATCAATGTTCTGTCGTCCGGGGTTGGCATTGGGGAAGTCCATCCAGCGCACTCCGGCCAGTTGCACAGGTTCAAGCTTGGGCTGGGGCTTGAGGCCTCAGAGCTAGGCCAGGCCACTCAGAGCCGTATCTGCGTATCTGCGTATCTGCGTATCTCCGTATCTGCGTATCTGTATGTACTTAGATTTGCTGGGATACCGGGGGTTTGGATAATATAAAGGACATCTCAATATGACGGGACGTTGCCATCAATTGATGCTTAATTCTCAGCTGCCCCACGATTGGATGGAGGTGGTTAGAGTTGTCCACGGCGTGCGTTCATGGTGTGCAGGGAGAGACACCACTAGATGGGTTGATGCGATAATACGAACACAGCCTGTCTCTTCTGACATGCTGCATACCCCGTACATAGGCGGTTCTGGTCAACATGGAGCTGAGGCAGCTGTGCCGACGGTTAAAGGGGCAGGAGATATTAAACAAGTTGAAGGAATCCGGGATGAAGCAACCCAACCAGCTCAGCGGCATTGAGTTGACGGTCCTTGGCAGGGAGGGAGTTTGTCGATGTCGATGAATCAATTGGAAATAATGACGCGACAAGAGCCCACCAGGTTTAATTGCATGAACCAGTCAAACTTGGAACGTGTGTGATGGAGATTGAGGTTGATGGTGCGAAGTGAGAAACTGATGCAGGAATACGAGCAACAATTTCAAGACCAAGCTGACAATGCCACTGACACAGCCTGCCACCAGTTGGCATCGTCCGCACTTGGATGCGAAGAATATACACCCGAGACTGTATACAAATCTACGAAGTATGACGTCTCGTCTGGGTCTCTTAACCAAATCTTTTTGTCCATCCACTAAGTACTGAATAAACTATTATCTCGAGCAAACGTCTGGTGTCTTGCTGCCCTGTTTCCAGAGGTGCTTCGTAAAAATACTACTAATATATAATTACTTGCTTCTACTGAGTCGTCGTGTTGTTGCAATAGTTACGGCTCCCTCTCAGTCTCTGCCATGAGACCAGGCACGTTGCCGCAACAGAGAGACGACGACCTTCAGCTGCCCTGCCGATACAAATGTTCTAGACTGATCGATCATCGTCACTGATGCGAATCGATTCCCGCTGTTGTCCTGAGAGTGCTTCGTAATTGCCCCAAGATTCTCTTCGTGTAAAAGACTCAGTGTCTCCTATCCATTACAGCTCTCCTTCGTCAAATTAATAGATTCCTCAATTGCATTGGAGGGTACGTATGGGGTAATACCTGAGCTACGTACGCCCTGTGACTGCAATTGGATGAGCACTTCAACCCTTGCATCGTCGAGTCTGAGCGGGTGGGCAGTGCGCTGGAGTCTGACAGGAACAATGAGTGCTTGGAAGGCCGCCCAAGTTAAGCATGAAGATGTAGAGCACAGAGCTGTCCGATCCTTGGAAGGATGATCGTTAATAGAAGATTGATCCTTGGAAGCAAGCTCTAACTAAGCCTTTCCCTTCATTGTTCTCGCTCGAACCTTCTCGAGATACTCCTCTACCTTTGTCCCCCCTCTTCCTCCTCCCTTCTAGAAGAATTCCAGGTTCGTCAACGAGCAAGTGAGGTTTATATATAGCCTGGACGCGGGGAAGTCGTCAATTGATCACAATTCATCAATCATCATCAATTGATCTTCTATTTTCTCCGCCTCGCACCGGCAATCAATCTGTTTCACATTGAGTTCAGCCCTGCTTCTGTCCGACGCATTGTGCCGGAAACCAGTCCCACGTTTCCCACAACCGACAAAAAGAGAGGGAGGGAAAGAAAAAAGAAGGCCTCGAAGGCCCGTTGTATTATCCGCTGCCAAGCCTAAGAGAATCGAACAATCGAGTTTGTCTCTTTCTACGGTCGAGTAACTCTCAGGTTAGAGTCAAGGTGAGCTGTGTACTTCGTATCTTCTCGTGATTCGCCAACGCTTTTGCTACGAAGCAGATGCAGATTGCTCCTTCCCGTCCCACTTGCCCCAGCCTCACCGAGCTTTGATCAAGATTTCTGCCTAGAATTTGGAGCCGCTGAGTCCTCGACTACACAATTGAACATCAACTCAACCTTTTCCTGTAGTCCGCATGTCCTTGTTGAACATCAAGGCATCTAGGTCGCTCAGTTTTCAATTTACCTTTGTCCTCCCTTTTAAGAAAAGTCCTTGGAACGCTGCAGATCACCCCCTTCCTTCCCGTGTCCGAGGTCAGCAAGCAATCACCTTCATCAACCAAACCATCACACCACGTCTTTCATCGACCCTATACTCCCTAAATCAATCTGGCTTCTTACTCCTCCCCCTAGTCGCTGCCACTGCCACTGCCACTGCCACTGTTGCTGTTTGCTATTTTTATTATTCGCCATACCACAGGCATCAGCTAGCCCTGTGCTAGGTCCCAAAATAGCCAACCTATAGGGCTGAGGAACTGGCTCCGCCTGGGGATATTGAAGCAAAGAACTTTGAAGCTAATACATCCTCAAGCTCAGGCGTTGTAATAGTTAAGACGAGGTAACACACGTTAGCTCTTACCACCAACGCTTTCCCTCGGCCATCAGAGCGATAACCCCGCCCGACAACGACAAGCTCGGGTGCTCGACGCGTGTCTCGGTCCCGAACCTCCTCATGGAACTAGCCGAACCCGAGAACAAGCCTCCTCACACATATTGATCGCCTACAATCACTCATCTTTGAGCCCGAATTCCTTTCGATATTGCCTATCTTGGTCCATTCGGCTGCCAGCTGCTCGGTGGGGGACCGTCAGGGCCCAGGTGACTGCTAAATTCCCCAAGAAAATAAAAAAGTAAAAATTACCTGACGAGGACGAGCCCCAATGGCTGGGGAACCGCCCCAAGTTCCGGCCGTTACGGTCTCACCTCCCTCTGCCAGGACCTCCGGCGCTGCTGCTCCTGCTCCTGCTTCTGCTGCGTCTAGTGCTGCCAATCCAACTTCCAAACAGCAACCTCAGGACAAGGAACAGCAGCTGCCCCACTCCCAGGTCGACATGGCCGCCGTCAAACTCACCAGGGGCACGTCCTGCGTGCTCTGCCAACAGCGCAAGGTCCGCTGCGACAAGAACAAACCCTGCGCCAACTGCGTCAAGGCCCGCGTCGAGTGCCGCGTCGTGCCACCCCAGCCTCCGAGGCGCCGCAAGAAGCGCCTGCAGGAGAAGGATCTTATTGAGAGGTTGAAAAAGTACGAGGGCTTGCTTTCCGAGAACAATATCAAGTTTGAGAGTATCCATCCCGAGTTGCTTGCTGGCCAGGGTGGCGCCGATGGTGGCGGTGGAGGAAATGAAGAGGTGACTGAGCTCGAGACCGACTTCGAAGGTTTGAGGACGAGTCCGAAGTCGAGTACCTCGGCGTCTTTGAGCTCGGGGAGGAAGTCTCAAACTGAAAGGTGCGTTCGTCCTTGCTGTTGTTGGATGGGATGTAACATGAGTGTCTTAAGTATCACAGAGACTGACAATTAATTGTACAGGTCGCCTAACTGGATTCCATTTCATAAGGAGGTAAGGGTTTTTTTTTCTCTTCTTTTCCTTTTGTCTTTATGTTGTCAATGTTGGCGTCGCGAGGGTCCTTCGAAGTTTCCCCCGTTATATATGATCCATTTATCCATCTATCCATGATGATCTGTCTCACTTCACCCCTTTTTCACCAAATGAGTCCCTCCCCGCTCCCTTCGCTGCCAACTCGACTAACAATCAAATTCCAGTTCCGCGCCAGTGAAGAGTTACTCTTCGACTCGTCCGAAGAAGAGGTCGAGGGCTCCAAGGTTCACCATGCCTTCGACAAGATGTATGAAAACCAAGAGGGCTTCCCCTTCATGGTCGGTGGCCGCAGCACTTCCGTCGCTCACCTTCACCCGCCAGCTATCCATATCTTCCAGCTGTGGCAGGTCTACATAAATCGCGTAAACCCTCTTCTCCGCCTGACCCACACGCCGACCATCCAGGGCAAGATCATAGAGGCGTCGGCCAGACTCGACGAGACGCTGAGGCCTCTCGAGGCCCTCATGTTTGCCATATATCTTACTGCTGTGAACAGTATGGAGGAACAAGAGGCGCTGGATACCTTTAACGAGTCCAAGACTATGTTGATGAGCAGATTCCACTCGGCGCTGCAGCAGGCTCTGATTAATGCGGGATTCATGAGAACAAATGAGCTTATGGTGCTTCAGGCGTACACCTTATACCTCGTATGACATTCCTTCATATATACATATATGTTCCATCCTAGACATGATGATTGCTGCTAACCCGGATGACTCCATTCTAGATTGGTGTCAGACAATTCATGGATCCCCGCCAAATCTTCTGCCTCATTGCCATTGCAGTCCGCATGGCTCAACGAATGGGTCTCCATCGCGACCCAGCTCTCATGGGCTATTCACCCTTCGAGGTCGAACAACGCCGTCGCCTCTGGTGGACTCTAGTTGCCTATGATGGACGAATTGGCGAGATGACGGGCTCTACTGTCACAGCTCTCTCATTTGCCAGCGATACCAAGTTTCCACTCAACATTAATGATGCTGACTTGCACGTCGACGGCAAAGAGCCACCCACACCGCACACGGGCGCTACAGAAATGCTCTTCTGTCTGGCCAGGTTAGAAATGTCGTTGATCGTGAGGAGCGATTCGCAGCGGGATACGCCTATCAAACCAAATGCGTCCTCCGACAGCGGTCCTTCTAGCCTGCCAACCCCTGCGAGCTCGACGGCCGGTACGTCGTCCACTCCCGGGGGCAGCGGCGGCGTGGCAGCGGGTGCCAGTACACCTAATTCGGGTTCCGGCGCCTCCGCCCCGCCCATCCCGACGGTGCGCGTCGTTCCTAGGGATAACATCAGCTACACCCTCGAGGGTTTCACCGCCCACATCGAGAGTCAATACCTCCGGCACTGCGACGAGCGCATACCGCTCCACTTCTTCACCCTCACCATGGTCCGGCAAATGCTCTGCAAGATGCGCGTAATCGCCTTCCTCGTCCGTCTGGGCGGCGGCCAGGACAACAACAACCCCCTGTCGCAAGACCAGCAACAACACCAACAACAACAGCACCCCCTAGATCAAGCCAAGCGCGACTCCCTCTTCCATGAAGCCATCCAACTCATCGAATACGACAACGTCCTGCAGAACGCGCCCTCCCTACGCTCCTACAAGTGGTTCACGTACATGCACTTCCCCTTCCCCGCCTACATGTTCCTCGTCAACGAGCTCCGCCGACGCACCACCGGCGCCGCCGTCGAGCGGGCTTGGGACGCCCTCACGGAGAGCTACGAGCGGAGAGGTCTCATGAATAAGCTGCATAACCCCATGCACATGGCCTTCGCGCGGCTCTTCGTCAAGGCGTGGGATGCGCACGAGACGGCGCAGCGGGATTTGGGGGAGACGGTGGCTGAGCCGAGGTGGATGGCGGAGTTGAGGGCGCATACGGAGAAGTCAAGGAATAATAATAATAAAGGGGTCGGAGGAGGACCTAGGGGTCGAGAGATGGATGATGGGGCTTCGACCTCTTCGTTCATGGGGAGTGTGGTGATGGGAGGGGGAGTAGCAGGACCGCGTGGTGGGTTTCCTGCGTTCCCTGCGTCTGTGGCGTCTAGTGTGAGCGGCGCCGGGATGGCATCCACCCCGCAACAGCCTCTCGGGCAGGTCAACATGGCGCCGTTGATTAATCCGCATGTTACGCCCGAGGAGCAGGAGAGGCAGCGGAGGCAAGTTAGTGGGCAGGGCCAGGGGCAAGATTTGGCGGATATGGATTGGAGCTATATTATGCAGGAGTATAACTCGGGGGGACTGGCTGATTTTGGACAAGGGGGTGGTGGAATAGGGGGAGGACCGATGGATATGTATCAGTAAGATGGCTGGAATGTTGGGGAGGTGTATATGTCCTATCTTGGAAAAACTTGGTTAGGAGGTAAGTCACACTTGCATGTATAAGGAGGTCATGTGAAATTCTCAACTTTGGTCAATAGATACCCACAAACTACACTCATGGAAAAGTTCAAATAATTTAAGGATTTTATGGAATATTTCACCTTCAAATGGTACCGAAACACTTTGGGGGACATTCCAGTAAAGCTCAGCACTAACGCTGCGGATGGTGGACAAGAGTGATCGGAGTAGCAACTATGTGATGAGGGATAAGGTCGAATGTATTGTCTCATCGGCAGACTGTACATGATATTAGAGGTGGACTCTTTCCATTCAACATACCTAACAAGCAGAGAAGGAAGGGTGTTTCTTGTTGAGCGGGGAAAAAAAAAAAAAAAAAAACACCATGAGTGTATGTAGAAAATATCGAAGAAAAAAGTATTATATATTTCCCTTCTATCCTATATTATCCTATATCATAACTTGTGTAATATATCGTAAGAGAACCATGAATAAAAAAAGTTTCGTTCATATCTCATAAGCCATCGTGTCGTTCCGTGTACCAAAAAAATTAAGTTGAAAGGCCGAAGAAAAAGGAGCCCAGGAATATCCCATCTGATTATACAGATGTTCTTTGTAAGTCTCGAGAACGACAAAGAACATTGAAGGAGAACGAAAAATAGAAAGAGAAAGGAGGGGTGGGGGAAAAGGCGGAGTGAGGAGTTTGTTGGCGGATGTACCAGGTGGAATCGTAGAGATAATATCGCTTGCTCGCAACATCGAAGATGAGGTGTTTGCTCTCGTAGCATTCAAAAAAAAAAAAAAAAAAAAAAAAAAAAAAA